>JANIHZ010000008.1:9246937-9258323 GCA_027478365.1 Erythroxylum rufum
TATTTTAAAATAGAAAATATATAAAAATTTTATTTGTCATGGTAAGTCACAATCATAACTTTTTAATTGGACATGATTTCTATTTTAAAATCATAGTGTTAAATCTCCTGCAACAATCAATTTAATATAAGGAGTATAATAGTCATTTATTATACATTACATTATATTACATTTCGTTCCATCTATCTTCCAATAAATATTTCATTACAGTATAGTATGAACCTTTCTATCCCTATCGAACAACTTTTCACTATATTATATTTCATTTCATTATAAATACTCCGTTCCGTTTTGTTCCATTTTGTTTCATTTCATTGTATTAATTAACATCCAACCAAACATGCCATAAGTTATATCTAGCATGTAATTATTAGACGGTAACTAAACAAACTTTAATTGATTATATTGTTTTCCTTATTTTAGCAATACAACATACTTCCTGTGCAATTTTTGCTAATTTAATTACTTATTTTAGTGCATACATTGAACTTTGAAGCCATCGTCTGTACATAAGTTTACAAATAATCCATTATATGTATATATAGTGTATGATGAATTACAAAAAAAGTTTTATAACCATCTAAGTTACTTCTTTCTTGTCTCTTAATTACTCTTTGGATCAATAATATATATAATAAACCACAACTTTTTATTGTAATACAAGTTAATAAAATAAAATTTAATATACAAATATTATAAATGAAACATTGAAAATGAATAAAAAATGATCTAAAGTAATTATTGCATATATCCATAGAATTATATTCCTCAATAATTAAAAGTGGTGTCCATCGAACACCGGCCAATTGACATCCGCTCGTCCCGCTTCCAAATTGCCGCTCTTTCGCTCAAATTCTGCAGTAGCACTCGGACTGACTGCTTCGGGTGAGGTTGAAAGTAGAAAGATGGTTGACATGGACGCTCCTCTAGATTTCGAAACTGAAGATCCGCTTCTCAGTTGCCCTGTTATTCCCCAGAAGAGGTCTTTTCTTTCTTTTGCCCCTCTTCAACTAAAATCATTAGTTTCAAATACTCTGAAACTTATTCAACTTGTTTGCTGTGTTTGATATGCAAACCAGGAAGAAAGTTATGGACTTGGACGATCTTGTGGCTGATTTCTATAGGGAGAAAAACAAAGTGATGGAGAGGGAGAGTAAACGAGCCAAGGTTCGAAAGAGGTATGATGCGGATGATGACGACTGTTCTAAAGAAGCTCTACTCTCTCGACAAATTGATGAATGTCATAATCAGGCATCATGCTCTTCCAGATGAGATCTTCTATTGACTATATTTCTATTTTTCTTTCAGCACTCTTACTAAATTTTGTAACTTTTTGTTGTAGATGAAAAAAATCGGAGATGAGGAAGAGGTCTCGTCGGCGAGCATACAAGTTTTTGGGAATCGGGTACTGTTTAATTGAATGAATACATTCATGCCTGCAGGAAAAATTAAAGATTGCTTCTAGCATTTTGGTAGATTTATATAGCAGATTCACATCCTGAATTATGGATACTTTTCCTCCTTTTGGTCGCAGAAAACTGCTCCACCTGCGGCTTTTCCTGAGCTTAGAAGTTGTTCACTTTTGCAGTCCATTGAGAGTGATAAGTTCAAATCTCTACTGGAAGTCAACGGAGAAACAGGCCTCTCTCTGTCCTCCTCCCTTTAAACCTCCATATCTCTATGATTATTTTACTTATTTTCTCATTATTTACCAACATAATATCGGTTAACCTCTTTGATATGTTATTGTAGGGGAAATTTTGCTCCAAGGGTTATTACTAAATGAATGGCTCTCAAAATTGGTTTCCTTGCATGGTCGTGTAGAAAAGTCGATAGCCAAATGGGTTTTCCATCTAAGTTAGTGTTAGTAATAACTTGTGCATTTTGTTTGTTTTAATTATCATCATGTGCTTATGCTTCTTTATATCAGTGTTGTATTCACCAAATGATGACTTGAGGGCAGCAGCATGTAGTTTCTGGTGCACCATTCTTTCGCCTGAGAATGAGGTGATTTCCATGTCATATCATACAAATACTGCTGTCCATTCTGAAGTTGATCATGACTGTATTACTTTATGGCAACTAATGATTTGTGTTTCATCTGTTATTTTTCTTGATCAGGGTCATAAATTACCAACTGAGTGGGTGCCTAGCCATTCTGAACTGAAAAAAGCTCTTGAAACATATGGATTTCTATTCAATATATCCTCAACGGCAGAATCAGTAAATAAAAGTAAGTTCCCATGGCTTCTTGCCATTTATTAGTGATGAATGGAATGCAGGGAACTTTTACAGGGGAGACATTTTGTGTTTCCATATCTGGCCTTTAGATATTTCTAGTAATACTGGAGTTTAGTGTAGCATTCTTCACTTTGAAAATTCAAGCAACTAATTCTCTTTCCATAATTGTTGGTAGGAAAGCAAATCTATGTTTTATATGCATGTAGGTTTTGCCATTTCCCCAGCATGGAAAATCTTGAACTTTTATTATCACTATATTTAGTTGGACATGGTACAAGATTTATGTTTGTGGCAGTCAGTTTTATAAAGTGTGTTTCTCTTAATCAGAGAAATATGTTTTGGATATAGTTTCAAGACTACATCAATTTTTTTTTCAGAATAATAAGAAGACTACATCAATTTTGATTCCTGGTGGGTGTGGCAAATATTACACAATTTGTTAATTAAAGCTTTAGGCCTAACTTGTGTGATGATATCAAAATGTCAGCCTTACATTGTTTATATTTTATTTGCTGCCCGACATGTCTCAATCTTGTAGATTTTTACCAGTAACACATGCACTTACCAGTTCTGTTCTGTCAAAGTCAGAAACGATGTCAACATCATGAATGTACATACTTCTGTGTAATATTTTGGTTGCAATATTATTTTCATCTTGATTGATTTTGGCTTAGAAAAACAGATTAAAAAGAAGGGATTGACTAGTATAATACGATTTCCTATTCATACTTCATTTTCATTTACTTGCAAATGTTCTCAAGATTCATCTACCATTTACAGGAATGTTTTTCTCACCATCTTTTAAGTTTGCTTTCAGATTCTGGTGACAGGGGACCTCCTAAAAACATCAGTGCGTGGACAAAATTTATCACTGCGTATTGTCATGCAAGGTAACTTAGAGATGTTAACATTTGAATGCCAGCTTTTACTGCTTTTATAAAATGCTGTTCTTAGTAATTTCTATTTTTCTTGTAGATGCTATGAAAACTCTGCTTGATTAAAAAGCTCTTTAATAAGTTTTTGTGTATTTACTGTTGGCAGGAGTAAGCAACCAACCTTTTCAGCGTCAGAAGCTGAGGAGTTAGTAGAGATCATTATTTTTCTATATTTAGATACTCAGCTCCAAGGACCGCTGACACAGTTGTATGAATGCGTGCAATCTGTTATTAGTTGCTTCACAGATGAGAAGTGGAGTACCAGCTGTGTAAACATAGCAAAATCTCTTGCTTGCAGGCAATTACGATTTAGTTATGCCATTACACACCTTTTCATCTTGTTCTATGTGTTCTTCTACACTAGGAGTGCTGCTCTTTGTATTTTGTTCACAAGGGAGCTCAGTTTGCTTCAGGTTTGAATTTGATGGGTTTTGCTTCCAATTTGTTTGTATCATAACCTTTTATTGAACATAAATGTTATGCGCATGTAAAGTTGGAAGGACGTAAGCATAGTTCAAGGGATAAAGGCCATTTGACCCTTATACATTAGTTCTTTCCTATTTGATTCCTAAAATTGTTTAAACAATACAATTGCAGATCTCGGTATTCACTTCAGCTGATATGTCAATCTCAATTAATGGTCCAGTTTTTGTCATGTCAGCTGGCTTCCTAATAGAGTTGACCGAAAGGAATTTGTTGAAAACATCTAGAATCTTTGTCTTGGAAATAAGCAGAGCTTTCCACTGCCAACCTCAAGACTCCTCTAGTGCTTTTAGTTCAAATTCATTTTTCTTCATTGTTGTAGATTCACTCTATAGGCAGATCTAATCTTGTGTCTTATTTACATATATATGTTCTCTATTCACTTCTGATTGTCAGAATTATGCTTGTTTAGTGGCAATGCTTATTGTTGTCTTCAATACTATTTCAAATGACACCCTTTTTGGATAAAACTGTTTGGTTATCTTAAGATTATAAAAGTGATGATTTTGGATAAAACTGTTTGGTTATCTTAAGATTATAAAAGTGATGATTCTTAAGCATTTAGATATTTCTTGTAAATGGCCTTTATATATTTCTTGTAATACTGGATGTTTGAATGGTGGTCAGTTTTCTGGGATATATTTCTTGTAATACTGGATGTTTGAATGGCGCAGATGCAACTGTTAGCAAAAACAGAGGATCCAAAGAAGAGAAAAATGACAACACAAAGGGAACTGCAGTAAAGCACTTAAGGAACGTTGTGAGCAGAAGGATCACTAGAACTCGAAGTGAGATGTGGAAGTAATTCAGAGCAAACTTTCTATTAGCTCGATGTTGAAGTCTGTAATTTATTTTAATTGCAGGGTGCATGTTTTTCGATATAAGACAAAAATAGTTAAATACCAACAGAGGGAGAAGTGTCTATTCTTAGGTTGAAGACAACATTGACAATGCAGTTATATAGAATTAGATTTGTCTCCACAACTGCTGTTAGTGAAATCATAGTGTCAGCTTATAGTATTCAAAAGAAGCACAAGAAAAGTCAGAAGTCTAATTCATTTAAGGAAGAAGTTTCAAACAATATCCAGTGTATTATGACATGTTTGCGAATTGCAATTAATGTATTTTGATATTAATTAGTGTATTATGATATGTTTGCAAATTGTAATTAAATAATACATTGTCTGCAGGTATGAAATTTTTGTGATACATAAATAATTATTTAAATTAATGGTATACTAAAAAAATTGAAGAATTATTAAATAAATAAAATTCATAAATAACATTGAATAGTTATTAAACAAATAAGATTTAAAAAATTTTATTTTTAAAAATAATTATTAAAATTAAAAATTATTAAATTAATATGATTATTGAAAAAATGAAAAAAAAATAACGCAACGTTTTTAAAAACGACACTAAAGGCCTTCTGCGAAGTTTTCAAAAAAACGTCACAGATTTCTTTACATTTTGTGATGTTTTAAAAACGTCGCGGAATGTTAGAGATTCTGTGACATTTTTTAAAAACATCACAGATTGTCCAACCTTTTAGTGACGTTTTTTGAAACGTCACGAAATGCCAGCATTTTTCGTGACGTTTTATGTCTTTTGTTGACACCACATTTCGCGACGTTTTTTGTGACATTTTTTAAAATGTCGTAGAATACATTCTGCAACTTTTTTGAACATTATGTGGCGTTTTAAAAGCGTCACAGAATACCTTGTTTTCTTGTAGTGACTACTGCTCCCAATACAGCTTTCACATGTATTCCATAGGTTGATTGCTTGTGCTTGTGAATGAATTTAACTATATGTGTGGGTGCATTAAGCATATGGTCGCATTAAGCATGCCAGAGTTAAAAGAGATTGGTTACAAATGTTTAAGATATTAGGACTAAAGCTTTAAAGGACACAAAAGGGCTTGAACCTAATGGCTTTGATCAAGGTACATATGCAGGCATAAGTTTCTTTATTTTAAGTTCCTTTACTGAACATGGCCTTACATATGAATTATGTAATCATGATAACTAAATTAGGCAACTAGCTTCTTTATACTAAAATACATCGACCCTAGAATGTGACATGTGTTCAACGGTGAAAGACACAAAATCCATTACTCTTCTTAATTCATAGATCACAGGGAAGGAATGCTGAGCATGTTGCTTATTGCTTAAGTATAAAAGGTTGCAACTTATAGCATCTTAAAAGTATTAAAAAATTATAGTCCAAGTAAATTGTAAAATACATTACTAAATTTAAGGCAGATACCACTATATCTTTTATAATATAGAGCACTCAAAGTTGAAGAAAGATGATAAAGGTTAATAGACATCACCATTTCCTTTTACATTGTCAAAATATGTTAAAGGTTAGCCTCGTCACATGTTATATATCATTTGAACTTTTAAGTTAACAGTGAAAAATAAAGAATTATATATCAAGTTATAACATTGATACGTTAGGTACCTTTTTAGTTATGGACTATGCTTTTTTCTTTCTTTATGGTTGATAAATATTGGTTAATCATTATGGACTTTATACAAATGTTATTTTGTCATATTATGGACTAATTTTTTTCATATATTTTTATAGGATGACAGTAAATGAATAGCTCGTATAAGATTATTTCATGGTGGACATTTTATTCAAGAAGGTACACTGAAATCTATTGGTAAAATGCCTAAATTTTTTTACAATATGGACTTAGATTATACAAGTTTGAGAGAGATATGTGAAACGGGTGCTATATTAAGCTATAAAAATATTGTTAGTGCATGGTATTTGATTTTTGAGAAGGTATAGATGATGATTTGAGGAGGCTAGAGTCTAATCAGGGTGCATTGGATTTGATTAAATTGTCAAAGTGCATAGTATAACTGATTTTTATTTGGATCAAGTAGATGAACCTACACCATTCATACCAATGCTAATATGACATGATAACTAGCATATAAATGAGGTTATTATGGACTTAGGAGATGCTATTAGAGATTATTTGGTATATGATAGTGGGGTAGATGTTGATTTCGGGAGGTGATAATGGCGTAGGTGTTGAATTGGGATGTGATATTAGTGTTGGTATTAATTTAGGAGGTAATAGTGGTGAGGGTGTCGATTTGGAAGGTAATACTAATTACTGGAGTAGATTTGGGAGGTAATATTGATGTTGGTGTTGATTTAGATGATGGAGGTGATTTATGAGATGAACAATTAGCTAGTAATGACTCTGGATTGAATGATGATAGTAATTTTAATTTGAGTGCTCCTGATGGAGGTGAATTGGGTGCTTTTGATGGAGATGATTTGTTTGCTCCTGATGGAGGCCATTATGATTCGCATTTCAAAATTAATGTTGATATAGGTCATGATCCAATGTACATTGACTCTTATGATCCTAGGAGTTTTTTGGCTGGTAATTAATATCCCAGTATTAAAGAACCATATGCAACTTTGAGGCGACTTAGTGAAACTAGTAGGCGTGTTCCTAGAGTTGTTGTAAATGACTAGTTATTAGGCATGGTGTTTAATAGTACACTCTAAGGAAATGATTGCCTATCATACAACATCAATAGGATTTGACTTGGCTCAAAAGGAATGAATAAAAAGGAGTAAGATACTGCACCCAAGGTTGTCCATTTAAGATATATGCTTCATTTAAGAGAAAAGACAAATGCTTAAAGCTGAAAACTTTCAAATCAAGGTTCATTCCAAAAAACAAGCTGAGATTGGTCACATTTAATTTTATCATGAGTCATTTCATGAAAAAAAGCATTAAAATCAAGAATATGGTAGAATATGGGGAGAAGCTCAATTTGTCATTTAATTTCAGCATATGCAAGTATGCAAGGAGAAAGGTTTTTAAAGAAAAAGCAAAAGAGCATTATTGCTAATATGGAAAACTTTTTGGTAATATTTTTGAGTTGAAAGAAATGAATCCAAGTTTTATAATCAAGCTTTAACTTAAAAGCGATGAAGATAAGTTGGTATTCAAGAGAATGTATGTACATTTTGATGTTATGAAGAAGAGGTGGAAGAAGTTGTAACCTATAAATGGTATAGATGTATATTTTTTTAAAATAATATACCAGGGGTAACTTTTAAGTTCCACAGGAGTTGCTGGCGACTAAGGCATTATCCAATTGCATGGGTAGTTGTTGAGGTGGAGAATGCTGAGAATTGGACGTGGTTTATATAACAATTAGCCATTAACTTAGATCTTAGAGATGATGGAGGAATAACAATAATTTCTAAAATGTAAAAGGTACTTCATCCAACTAAAAGTAATTTATACACACATTTGCTTCTATACATTCTTCCAACTTCTTGTTCTTAATTTACAAGGACTTATGTGAACCTGCTATAATGTATTGCCTTCTACTATATATAAGATGCCTGTAAGGCATATATATCACAACTAAGTAAATAAATAGGAGGAAAATGATCTTAAGAAAGTGTTATAGAATTGTGCGTGAGCAACATTCTCACAAGAAATTGATGACGGACTCATCAAATTAAACCAAATTACACTAAGATGTGTATAGGACTTGATTGAATATCCCAAGAAAATATAAGTAGGGCTTTCCAAAGCATTGAGTCCAAATATCCAATAGTGAAAAACAACATGAGCGAGTTATTTAACCATTGGATTTTGGTGGCCATACATCATTCTATCATTAGTATGTTGGAAAACGTTAGGAATATTTTAATGAAGATGCATTCTGACCTTAAGGAATTAGCTAGGAGATGGAATTAGGACATAGCACCTAAGGTGATTTAGAAATTGAAAAAGAATGAATATAATGCAATGAAATTGAGAGATAGATAGAATAAGGACAGGAATTATAAATTGACTAATAGAGAAAATATACATATTGTCTAAACAAAAACTTAAGGCATATATAGATGAGTGTTATCACAGGGAGAGGTATGTCTTACAGTTAATTAGAGGTAAAAATTTGACCACCAAACACTCATACAGAGATTTATCCACCCTTAAAAATAGTTACGCATAGTTGGCCAAAGAATAATAGGCAAAAAGATAAATATAAACCAAAGAGAATGGAGAATCCTTATAGACTATCATAAAATAGGCAATTCTAATTGTGTGAAAAATGTGGCAAAAGTGGTCATAACAAGAGAAGCTGTAAATCATGTCTACTTCCTTCTAGTCAAGTTAGAGTTGACGTTCATAATTTATATAGTAACTACTTAATGATGTTATGTGACTAATGGATAGTCAACTATACCTAATGAAGATGCAACAACAACAACAATTTTTGCTCAACCTCATTTGTAAATTTTCAGTAGACAACCTTTTAAAGTAGGTGAAGCTGAGGTTAGTTTAACTGTAGCGCCCCTTACCGCAGGGTATACACCGGGACGCCCGGAGGTCATTCCGGCAAATACCCTAGGATAAAGGCACATTACGTTCTAACACTACATTCACTTCGCATGGCATCATATCATTACTAACTTATAATGCATCATAAGAAAAACACAATACTTTGACTGGAAGTCTACATTGTGGTTTTTCAACCTTTACTACATATACATCAACAAAGCCTAGTACAAAAGGACTACATGAAAGGGAAAATATACACAGTCTATCTAAACTGTCCACAAATTCCAGTTGACCGACCTTTGAGTCATGACTTCTCCTGCCAAAACACAATCTACACGGCTAGTATAATCTCTTAGTAGCTTGAGTTGTCTCTCGGTCCTGAAAAAATAACATTGCAATTTTGGTGAGTTTTGCAAACTCCATGAGATAACCATCATCGATGGTTCACTCAATTCATGCATCACATCATTACACGTAACCCAATATTCAGCTCATTGCATATTCATAATATACCACATTTCACTTTCAGAATAATCATATCGTTCACACAAAACACACGTATCAATTATAATTGCAATGCACGTGAGACTCATTTTTATTTATTATTGTCGTTATGACAGAGTGCCTTTTTACTAGCTCATATCCCTTAATGGATACCGAGCTGTGTCATATAACATCCCATATCTCTTAGTGGATACCGGGTATAGTCGCACTCGAGCCCGAGGCTCTAATCACATTCTGAGCTTTAAGCTCTTTATCCTGGCAACTCTAGTCATAACGTCCTTTATCTTACATACATTCATGCAATGAATGTTTCTCATAACATAATCTCAGTCAATCACTTGGATGCACATTCACATTTAGATCACATTCATCATCGGACCTTAGTTCGGCATTCAGCAGAAATGCTGAGCACACTTTTGCATTCATATGTATATTCACAATTTTCCCATGTTGAAGCACTTATTTCGTCTTGTTCATATACAAGGAGCACTTTAATAACTCATTTATACATCAAAATTACTGGACCTTCATTGTCCAGAATCAACACAATCAAACCACATCTATATCATTATTCAAAACATATTCTAAAGCAAACAATCAATTGAGTGAAACCGTCTAGGTTACTCACTAGTTGCTCCCGAAGCTAATGCCTGGAAGATCCGGCAACGTCTGGAGGTTGACGTTCCAGTTGCTCTTCTATAACAAATAATATACACAATATTACAATTTGTACCATCGTAAGTATTCGATAATGCATATGCATGAAATGACATATGTACAATGCATGTTCATGTTAATCGTGGGAAATTTCCATCATAAATTCGATCTCACATGAAAACTCATCTAAGTATAATTTATACTTAGGTTTATGCTTCACTAGAACCATTGAAAACACAATTCATTATTCACTGGCTTACTATTATATCGTCTTACTTCTATCGTCTCACTTTCATCGTCTCACTTCTATCGTCTCACTTTCATCGTCTGACTTTTATCGTTTCACTTTCATCGTCTCACTTATATCGTCTGACTTCTATCGTCTCACTTTCATCGTCTGACTTCTATCGTCTCACTTCCATCGTCTCACTTCTATTGTCTCATTTCTATCATCTCACTTTCATCGTCTTACTTCTATCATCTCACTTTCATCGTCTCACTTTCATCATCTGACTTCTATCATCTTACTTCTATCATCTCACTTTCATCGTCTCACTTCTATCGTCTTACTTCTATCGTCTCACTTTCATCGTCTGACTTCTATCGTCTCATTTTTATCGTTTCACTTTCATCGTCTGACTTTCATCGTCTTACTTCTATCGTTTCACTTGCATCGTCTCACTTCTATCGTCTAACTTTCATTGTCTCACTTCTATTGTCTCACTTTCATCGTCTGACTTCTATCGTCTTACTTCTATCGTCTCACTGTCATTGTCTCACTTCTATCGTCTTACTTATATCGTCTCACTTTCATCGTCTTACTTCTATCGTCTTACTTCTATCGTCTCATTTCTATCGTCTCACTTTCATTGTCTGACCTCTATCGTCTTACTTCTATTGTCTCACTTTCATCGTCTCACTTCTATCGTCTTACTTCTATCGTCTCCTTTCTATTGTCTCACTTTCATCGTCTTACTTCTATCGTCTCACTTTAACTTTTCTCATCGTCTTAGTTTGACTTTTTCCAGAGCAACTCCAGTTATAACAAGCATAACTTTCAGCTCAGATGTCCAACATTTTCACATTATATATCGTTGGAAAAATAACAAAAAAGATCTACAACTCTCAGAAAGCAACTTTACCAGGATCTATCTAGATTAAATCTAGATTTTCAAACTTTCAATACTTTACATCTAAATCATCTTCTACCTAAATTATCTCTTCC
>JANIHZ010000008.1:9258423-9275163 GCA_027478365.1 Erythroxylum rufum
TTTTGTTTTCAGTTTTTTATTAGAAATCTCGACGAAACAGGTTTTTGTTTTCATTTTTTATATTGCAAATTTCAACCAAATAGGATTTTGTTAAAAAAAACAGAAACTAAAAACAGAAAACAGAAATAAAAAATAATAACAGAAAAACAAAAGTGAAACTAAACGACCCCTAAGTTGCATTCTCACTTTCTGTTTTGGGTTTGATCAAACTAAAACAAATAAATCCTAATTATTTCCTAATAATATTTGAATCAAATTAGCTTTAAAAGTATGGAATATTTTTTATTCACGAGGACTGCAAATGTTAATAGAGACAAAATAAGAGTTTAAGTATCAACAATGCCTTCCTCTAACTTTTTTCTCTCTAATAAAAATACCTCCCTACCTGATAAGTTCTAAACTCGATTGTCACTCTCAAACTTGTCTCCTTTCTCTTAGTTCCTTTACGTTATTACGATAAAACCTCCCTGAAAATTTTTCCCCAGCTACAAAAATCTAACTCCACTTTGAGCCCCTCATTTCTCTAACTTTCAGAACTGACTATTTTGCCTACAAAGCTAATGCCTTCTGACTCCTCTTCAAGGCCATGTCCCATTGGTTTCAAGGCCTACCTCTCCTCCTAAGAGGACTTTCACCAAGACAACATGAAGTCAAATAGTTGAAACACTACAAGAAAATAAGACAATACGTGACGTTTTATTGATAAAACGTCATGGATTGTAAAGACTTTTCTTGAAGTTTAAAAAACGTCACGAAAAGTTTGAATTTTTTGCGACATTTAATAAAAACGTCACTACTTTCTTGCAACGTTTTATCAATAAAACGTCACGAAGTAGAAACCACGACGTTTTGTTGGATAAAACGTTGTATAAGACATTTGCCTGTTGTTTAATTAAAATATTTTCTTCTTGCGCACGTTGCTTCTCTGGTTTCTTCTCTCTGCCTTCTTCCCACCCAAAATTGATTTCTTCTCTCTGCCTTCTTCTCTCTGCAGCAAGCGAAACACAACGCTTGAAAAATGAATCTAAGAACTTTTTCAATTTAGAAACCAAATTTGAAAAATGTCGTCGTCGGCTTTCACGTAGATTTTCACGCTGTCAAAGCATCGTATTACCGCTGGAACTCCTTCCTCCTTCACTCCTTCAATCTTTGCTCCTTCTTCTTCACCAAAGCCACTTCCTTCGTAAATATTTACAATTCCGCCATTCACAATTTCATAATCAGCCTCTTCTTCCTCTTCATCAATATTGGAACCAACTCCAAATACCTGAAAACGCCCATAATCTTCATGTAAACTAAATTCCAAGCTATTCTCCGACTCTTCTCCTTTTTTGATACTAGGACGATATACTTTAGTCTCGTCTTTCATCTTCGCGACGCCGGAATCGGAAAGCTTGACCTCTGTGGATGACAACTGAGGAGAGTAAACGAGGAGAGGCACCGTGAAGTCTTCTCTCAGAGGTTATCGAGTGTAGGTGGTGGCTTTGCCGCCTGTTAGTGTGACCAAAGATGGTGCAAACTTGTGCTTAGCCCTTTGAGGCTTCAATTTAGTATTGCGGTTAAATTTAGAATTTTTGGAGTTATGGTTAGGGTTTCGTGTTTTGGAGCGAGCAAGAGCTTGGGGAGGGAAGGAGCTGGTTATAGATATTCATTTTGGCTATTTCATTTTATTTTACTGACTGACAAATCCATAAATCTACAGGTTTTAAGTGGCTAGATACATTAGAGTAAGGAAGATGGGGAGGTTCTCGATACCCATCTTGGGTTTTCTATTATTTTGCTACCTGTCAGCTACTGTTGGAGGAGCAGAGTACCTCAAGTATAAATACCCTAAACAGCCGTTGCGTTTGCGAATCAAAGACTTGATGAACCGAATGACTCTGGCCGAAAAGATTGGTCAAATGGTGCAAATCGAGCGCAGTGTTGCGACTGCAGATGCATTCTCTTCCGCCCACCAACATCACCACCGAACAGATCCAAAAGGTATAGTTTTGGGTGCTTATTTGATCACTTATCTTTAACTGTTTGCTTATTTGTTTGTATACCTGTAAAGTTGTAGAGCTTCTTGATGATTATTCTACAAGGAAGGAGTACTTTGTAAAGGTGTATTTGTATATTTGCTTATCTTGTTTCAAATTTGGCTTGCTTTTGTTGTGGTTTGTTGGAATTAATTTCTTTCTTTTCCAACTTTTATAAGCTATTGATTATGTAATATCCGTTTCTTGGCTGCTGGAAATTGGGCATTATTTTTTTGAAGCTATAGTCTGATTTTTACCAGCAACACATGCACTTACCAGTTATGTTCTGTCAAAGTCAGAAACGATACCAACGGCATGAATGTACATACTTCCGTGTAACATTTTGGTTGCAATATTATTTTCATCTTGATTGATTTTGGCTTAGAAAAACAGATTGCAACCTATGCATACTTCATATTCATTTACTTGCAAATGTTCTCATGATTCATCTACCATTTACAGGAATGTTTTTCTCACCATCTTTTAAGTTTGCTTTCAGATATTCTGGTGACAGGGGACCACCTAAAAACATCAGTGCGTGGATAAAATTTATCACTGCCTATTGTCATGCAAGGTAACTTAGAGATGTAAGCATTTGAATGTCAGCTTTTGCTGCTTTTATAAATTGATGTTCTTAGTAAAAAGCTCTTTAATAAGGTTTTGTGTATTTACTGTTGGCAGGAGTAAGCAACCAACCTTTTCAGCGTCAGAAGCTGAGGAGCTAATAGAGGTCATTATTTTTCTATATTTAGATACTCAGCTCCAAGGACTGCTGATACAGTTGTATGAATGCGTGCAATCTGTTATTAGTTGCTTCACAGATGAGGAGTGGAGTACCAGCTGTGTAAACATAGCAAAATCTCTTGCTTGCAGGTAATTACGATTTAGTTATGCCATTACACACCTTTTCATCTTGTTCTATGTGTTCTTCCATATTCCACTAGGAGTGCTGCTCTTTGTATTTTGTTCACAAGGGAGTTCAGTTTGCTTCAGGTTTGAATTTGATGGGTTTTGCTTCCAATTTGTTTTTATCATAACCTTTTATTGAACATAAAAGTTATGTGCATGTAAAGTTGGAAGGACGTAAGCATAGTTCAAGGGATAAACACCATTTGACCCTTATACTTTAGTTCTTTCCTATTTGATTCCTAAAATTGTTTAAACAATACAATTGCAGTTCTTGGTATTCACTTCAGCTGATATGTCGATCTCAATTAATGGTCCAGTTTTTGTCATGTCAGCTGGATTCCTAGCAGAGTTGACCGAAAGGAATTTGTTGAAAACATCTAGAAAATCTTTGTCTTGGAAATAAAATATTGAAACAAAGCTTTCCACTGCCAACCTCAAGACTCCTCTAGTGCTTTTAGTTCATATTACATAAATATCCCTTAAATACTCTTCGGCTTTCTCTCATCTTATTCATGTTATTGCCCAAGTTCAGACTCCCCAGGGACTTAAGCTGCTTACGAGCAGTGGAATGTATCTCAGAAATAAGTACTCGTAGCAATCACCTGAGAAATGTGGTTTCGTATCATGTGCTGCTTGTCTGTTTGGATAATAAGGTAAAAGATGGAATTCCTCCCTTAGCACACATTGGGATTCATTTTTCTTTATTGTGGTAGATTCATTATGTAGGCAGATCTAATCTTGTTTCTTATTTGCATATATATGTTCTCTATTCACTTCTGATTGTCAGAATTCTGCTTGTTTAGTGGCAATGCTTTTTATTGTTGTCTTCAAAACTATTTCAAATGACACCCTTTTTCGTTAAAAGTGTTTGGTTATCTTAAGATTATAAAAGTGATGATTCTTAAGCAGTTAGCTTGTAGATATAGGTTATAGGTGCAGAAACTCAGTAAGCATGTTTGGAAAATTGCATGCACTGCTAATGCAGCTCAGTGAACTAACATTGATTGTGCTCAAATCGTTTGGATCCTAACAACACAGATGATATACTGTATGTTTATGGAACAGGTTTCTCCTAATTATTATGTGTTGTTTCATGAACTCCATATTTTTACTGATATCTAATCATGGATTGTACTGAATTATAGGTTCAGTGAAAATTATTGTTTGTTGCCTGCATAACTTATACTGTTTGTATTAGAGGGCAACTCTATGGACTGATGTATACTGCTCGGTGTTTCCTCTTCTGATTAAGTTATATCCTTCTCATCATTTTATGGGCATCTAACATGTAACCTTACAATTGTGCACACATCCCAAGTTCTTGTGAATTATTTTCAGCCAAAATATGAACTGATTGCATGAGCTATACTATTGTATTTTAACCCTGCATGCCTCAATCCAAATTGAATTCCAGCTGTCAGAATGATTTACGTTATATTCCCCAGGCTTCGAATGAAGACGAGGTTCTGAGGTCTCTCATTTCCATTGATGTGAAAGACAAAAATTGTGATCTTTTCAAGGCTTATATTTGCCTCGTTTTGACCGAAAATTGGCTCTTGTCTAATCCTATTTTAAAAGAGAGGCCAATTATTTTTGAAATGTGGGGAGTTTATCTGCGGCAATGTTCTTCCCACATCACAAGCACAGATTTGCGGCCGTACGCATCTAAGGTTTGCTGTCAAATGCTTTCTTTTATCAACTCGGTTTGATTTTTATTGCTAAAATTTCTTACCAAATTTCAGATTCGCACTAGAGCTTCATATTGTCTACATGAGAGCAGAAGGTGAATTTTGTAGAAAGTACGTACACAAAATCAAATAAAGTCAGCATTATCATTTTCTGGGTGTCGGTGCCCGATAAATATGTACGCAATGTACAGTAATTAAGCTGTATAACTCTTCTGATCCTGAGACGAAAGGTAGATGACACAGGTTGAGAAAGGGAGTGAGTACTGATGAATCAGTGGAGAATATGTGCTCTGGGAAAACCACCAAATGCTGCGCTTTTGGGTTGAATGAATGAAGACTAAATACAAAAAGTGAAACACATTGGCAGGTCACGTTTACGAACTGGCATATGTTGTGCCCTACGTGACATTTCTATGTAGCATTACAAAATTGGTCTTTGCCTTTCCTGACCTTATTTTTGGGTCTGTGACAATATATTCTCGATCAAAGATTTTACTTGGCTTGTGGTTGGGGTTCCACCATCCCAGGCTGATGTACTACTGATCTCACACTCGTGGAAGTTGGAACATATAAATACACATACGTATGCCTTTACTTAAGATTCTTCAATGGAGATTGTAATTGAGCATTATATCGAGAAATCCCCCATTCGTGGATGTACAAGTATATATATTTACATTGCCTGCTGATGAGCAACAGCTTGGACGGCATTTACTTTGTTAGATATATATAACTTGGAGCGAAATCCAGTGTCAAAACCAGAAAATTTTAACGAGGAAGAAGAAAAGTCTCCTAGGTTGGGAAATTTAAAATGAGGTTCGGGTGGATCTGTACGCTTGGGCTTAGCTTCGGGAAGCCGTTAACGCTTTAAACCTCGGGTCCGAATCTTCTTTAGTTCTTTGCCTCCTTTTTTCTCCTTTCCTTCAGTCTATTATCTCTCAAAACTCTCTTTGAATCAACCTTTTCATTCAAATGCAACGGCAATTCTTTTGTCCATTTCCCTCCACATAACACTTTCTGCTCCCAAGTTTTCAGCGTTTTCTGTTTGTAATGTATCATTTCGGTTTCTAGGTAGCCCCAGTTTTCTTCTAGTCCTAAACCCCCCTTTGTTGAGTCTCTCGCTTGCTTCAACAACACTGCTATTCTTTGTGTTCACGAAACTTGCTTTTTGATTCACCGCGTACGGTTATTGTAGTTTCTTCCAAGTTCCAATAGGAATTGATAAACATGAAAGGTCAAAGAATGGCAAAGAGATCATCTTTCGGTAGCATAGTGAGGAAAAGGCTCTCTGACATAACCAACTCTCAGGCGCAGCCCAAAATGTGTGGAATTGAGGAAAAGGAGACTCAAGTTTCTAATTCGAATGAAGACTTCATCAATAAGCTTCTCAGGGTATAATTTCATTCCGGTTTTTTATTCAAATAATGCGAATTAGGTTTATCCAAATTTGTCAAGCTTTCGGCAGTTTATCTAAATTTGTTATGCTTTCAGCAGTTTTATGTAATTTTAGTGCAAAAGATGTGTTCTTTTGTTTCTGCATCCACACCCGGCTGTTCTTACACTTGCATTATTTGTTATTTTGTTGTGGGTGGTGGTAAACAGGAGAAGGCAACGTTGGTGAAACTTATTGAAGAGAGGAAGTATCCTTAGATTGTCTGCCACTGTTGGATTTTTGTTTCTTCTTTCTTAGTGTTTTTTCCGATGAAGGAAAGAATTGGAAATCGATTTCAATTCATTTTCACTCGTGGAAATTTCAGCTACATTCCTAAAGTTGGAACTTAGCTGTTTATATTTGGTTGGACTTGGATTCCTTGATTCTGGTGACACAGTAAGATTATAGAATTGAGTGGAAATGAATTGCGGAACCTGCGGATGAACTATCAGAAGTTGCAGCTGCAGAACTGGAATCTAGCTCAATCAAATAGCCATATTCTAGCTGTATGTTTCTCTTTGACTGAAATTTCATTATGGGTTTGGTTTCTGAAATCTGTTCCAAACGATTCTGATTGGGTTGCTATGTTTTTCAGGAGCTTAACTTAGGCAGAGAAAAGGTGTGTTTTAGATTAACTAGACGTTCTTGTCTAATGCGCCTCTAGTCTTTCCCGTTTGTGGAATCATTCGCTTCTTCTTTTTCCGATTTCAAATATCTGCTGTTTTTATTCCAGCTGAAGGCACGACAACATGAACTTGTGCTGAAGGATGCCTTACTAAAAGCCAAGAATTCGGAACTACAGGTTAGTTTTGGTTTTCACATTATGATTATCTGAATACAAGAAATTTCTTAATTTCATCCAAAACTTGCAAAAGCTGAAATTGTATATATATTGACCATTGCAAAAGCTGAAATTGTATATATATTGACCACAGGGGGTTACTAGCATCCTGGTTAAAGTAAATAAAGGTCCCCTATTTTGCTTCTTTTTGTTCTTTATGAGTGTTAAGAGTGAGTCATCGTAAAAAAACAAAATGAGACAAAATAGGGGCATGTCAAGAGTGGGTCTTGAGTAGGTGTCCTTCTTGCCCTTGCCCAAGTCTGGCCTAATTGACCACCATGACCATATGGACTGATCACCAATGAGCTGATTGACTCGTTCTTTGCATATCTGAACCAACTAATCTTCTAGGGAACTATATATGTATTATCATCCTAGTGCATTTGTCAAAAAGTGGTAGTGCTTTCAAGAGTCTCGCGTACCATGCTAACTTGTTTCGAAGCATCACCTAAATCCAGGCAGTATTATGAGAGACCTAAGTCTGACAACACACATCGGGTTCTTACGATGCAATGTGTCCAGATCAATTAGATGGGAACAGGCTAACCAGTAAATTTCTCGGAGATAAATGGAGCCTAACTTGTCTGGTTGTTCATATAAGAATAAGAACCTAAGAGTGTGCTTTGAAGCAAAAAGAAATACTGCAGGTCTGAAATGTTCCCACAGAATACTAATGTCGTCAGTAGTCTTGGATTAGAGCATCTTTAGAGATAAATGAGAGAATTGGAGAACAGAAAGGGCTTGCTAATTTGCTATACTTCCTGTGCAGGGAAGAGGAGATGCCAATTGTCAAAAATCTTGCACGCAGGTTAGTCTCTTGATATTCTGTTATGCTGAAAGTTATAGGACTTAACTCATTGACATTTATTGCCTCAAGGAAGGGGAGAAATTAGAAGCAGATTGCTCTCGTAAAGTTAAGAATGATGCCAAAACTTCTAGCCGCAACAGAAGGCCAACTGCGAGAAGTCAATGTATTCACTCCAACCTGGAAACTTAAATCTAAAAGTTTACTGCTTCTTTATTTCACATCTGCCAATCTCCTTTCAAATATTTTGCAGCTATGGGCCCTTCTACTACACAACGACAAGGCACAGAGAAGGAGAAAGTAGAGAATAAAAGGTTTCTCGGGACACCCACTCTTTCCTTCTAATGCACGTAGATCTGTGCGTATTGGTTGTGCCTAAAATTTTCTGAGAATCTTCTTCATCTTTAGCAGACTATACAATTTTAAGGACATTTTGCCACCTTTTATCCTGTTTCAGAATTCCAAAGTTATTGTTCAGCCTTAGTATCTGTTGCTCTTAGTTGCTTAAGCCTGCTTTTACCATATAATGCAGGCGTTGTTTGGGACGGCAATCAGCTAGATTCAAATCTCAAGAGCGGGAACCTGCAGAGGACTTGTTTGAGATTGAAAATGCCAAATTTCTAGACACACAGCCACTTGCTGATAATCCAAAACAAGACGGTACATCTTTGTCTAATTCATCTATGGAAACAGAAGGAAATTGGGAACAGAGAAATGGAAAAGAAGTGACACAAAGGTCTTCAATAGGAAGACCATTACGGAGAGCTGCAGTGAAGGTGCAATCCTACAAGGAAGTGCCGGTTAATGTCAAAATGCGTAGAGTAGAGTGATCACAAACTATCATCATCATGATGCAGAACATCAAATAGGACACCTGCGTCCAATTGCTGTTTGTAATTCTTCTATGTATAACACCGCTGACATACATGCTATTATTGTTGGCTGCGAGTTTGTTTTGTAAGTTTGCCATCTAATTTAGTAATGGGGATCAGACCCATAGCCGATAGTGGCCGAAGTGGAACTTTCCTTGCAAAGGCCCAAGCTTCTTAGGCAATGAACCCATGAAAAGAAAGATCTTTTATATTCATATGGATCTGGTAATGGAATTGGAATTGGAATGCCGATAGAGAAACTTGTGGAGCTCTGCTCTTTAAAATATGGTATCTCCCAAATCCCAAAAAAACAATCAAAACGTCCCTTTCAAATCAATGCCAAAGTAAAGGGCTCTCATAGGCCGAGTCAAGTGGCCATCTCCAACTAACATTAACTACTAATCAGAATCACTTCACATGCTTGCTCCAAAACACGACAAAGTAGTCTGTCGTTTTATATGGACTTTCAGACACAAAACCGCGTTAAATGATCACGACACGGACAATTAAAATCTTTGATTTAACTGAAATAAAATTTAGAAAAAGAAAAAGACACGAATTTTAAATGTTTCTTATAAATTCTACGTCTACTTGTACTGCACGAAGACATTTCGCATACAAGTTCTTGCTTTTCAACTTTGTACCACCTAATGTCAAAGCCATCGAGAAAGATGCAGTCAGACATTAATCAAACTAGGTTCAACCAAACTCTGCAACATCGATATTTACCAAAATTCCACTTGAAGGTGAAGATCAGACACTTGCCTAACTTGTACATGACTTGGTTCGGACTAATCATCTTGGTCAAAATATTTTTTGAGTACATACCGATAAATTGTTGAAATAATGTGTCTTAAATAAACTATTTAACGCACTAACGACTCGTAATTAAGCGATTAGATCGATTCAAATAGTATTTATAAATTTTTTATAAAATTATTCTGCTGACTACATGTATTTTTAAAAAAAAAGCAATTCAGGCATGTACATAAAAAAGATAAGCAAAGAACAAAATTTCAAAATTATTCAATTCATAATCATCTAAGATATATATTTTTATAGTTTGGTACAAGGCTCTGTTCATAAAACTTCAATAAGATATTACATACAGCTTATAATAAACTTTTATTACTAATAATTTATAGGATTTTTAATAATAACTTATAGTAGACTACTAATACCTAATATAAGTCTTAATAATACTTAATATATGTCATCTTTATAAAGTCCAACAAAACAAAAACTATACATCTTTCTAAGATAGATAAAGTAGTCATATTCACCCATGTTACCCTAAATGGATGTCGATATGATTCTACTTTCAATTTTCATAAACTAACAACTTTTTTTAAAATTAATTTTATTAGGCTACCTCCATCTATTTACTAGATTACGCTTCCTATCTCTGCTTTGAATAAAAATGAGGAAGACATTAGTGCATTAATTTTCATTAGCTATAAAAGCAGACAACATACATTTAACAATACTAAGACAATCATCATCCTAAAAACTTGCATTAAGATCATCTTCATCACCAGAATAATCTCATGGTCAACAATTTGGTCTTCCTCAATCTTTAAACAACTTAATTTAATTTCTAAAGTTAATGTATGTGGAGGATTAAAAAATTCAATGTGACCCTTTTGGTGACATTTATGACAAAATAAATGCATTACTCACTTTATACTTAATGACAAAAGCAACATGTTTAGACTTATTAATTCTATACTCGTTGCCAACTAGGGATAGAAAAAGAGCCTAAGTTGAGCTCTAGTTGAAATCAACCGGCTTGACCTGAGTTGACCGTTTATTAGGCTAAATTATAACCTTTTTAAAAAAATTTTGTGAGATCGAGCTTAGCTCAAAGCTCAAACTTCTTTTACATATAAAACGATATTGTTTTATTTCTTTTATATACAAAACGATACTGTTTTATTTATGTAACAAAATGACTTCGTTTTGTATATTATCAAAATGAAATCTTGATTAAGATCGGGTTTAGGCCAAATGCTTTAGCCTTGACCGAGATTTGGGCTATGTATATATGGCTCGAACCCTACTCAGTTTGTTGCCATCTATTACAAACAATTTGAAATTTAACATTATTGCTTGGAGACATAGTTTATGATTATGGTTTAATTTGAATTATGTGATCATTTGTATGACTCTTATTCGATTTATCAACATCTAAGACTATTTGGTAGGCATCTTCCGGTACGTTTGATGCATGCAAGTTAACCACTTTTTGAATATTGTACAAAAGACCATTGATAAAACATTTACATGCAATAAAATTGTTTCTTAGGGTGAAATTCACTCTCAGAGGCTAGTCGTTTCAAATTCAGGAGAATACTTTACTACATAAATTGATAATTATTTCAAATTTATTGTATGAGCAAACTAAGTCGCTTTTATAAGATCTAAGGCTGCATTTTTTAAAGTTTTGATTTCATGTTCTCTCACCGAGTAATAGGTAGTGTATCCTAATAAGTTACGTCCTGTAACATATTTTGCCAATATATTTTAGTAAAAGCTAAAGGTAAAGCTTAAGAGAAACTATACCAAATATTGCAAAACTAAAGATGAAAAAAAAATGATATTTTTAAGTTGGTGAGAGCTAAGGAATGAAAAGCAAGAGATTTAGATCAAGTTACATTGTATAAAAGACGAAGCAAAGCAAGTGCTCTTAGCTTAAAATGACATCAAGAGGCGATGATAGAGGTATTTTTATAGCTTTTTTAATGAAGGCGTAAAGGATAACATCTATTTAGGTGATCTTAGCATGTTTGAAAAATATCGTACCTTACTTGTTACTGATAGATTACAAGGGAAGAAATAAAAAAAAACAGTGAGGGAGATGAAGAGTGTGTAGTAGGGCCTAATGAGATACTCATAGAGGTGTGGAAGAGCCTAAGCAAAGAGATCTTACTTAACTAGCCAAGTTTTTTAATGTGATCCTTAAGTTAGCCAAATGTCGGATGAATGAAGATTTAGTATGTTAATTCCTTTATACAAGAACAAAGGAGACATCCAAATCTGTAACAACTATAGAAGCATCAAATTATGTAGTCACACTATGAAGTTATGAGATAAGGTTATCGAGAAGAGGGTAGGAAATGATGCTTCTATCTCAAAAAACAAATTTGACTTCATACTAAGAAGGTCCACCACAGAAGCTTTACATCTCCTTAGAAGATTAATGGAATATTACAAGCAAAGATAACGTAACCTACATATGTTTTTTTTTAAGATTTGGAGAAGACGTATGACATAATACCTAGGAAAATCATGCGGAGGTGTGTAGAAGTCAAGGGAGTTCTTATGACTTATATACGGGTTATTAGGGATACATATGAAGGTGTAAAAACTAGAGTAAGGATAACAAGAGGAGATATAGAGCATTTTTCTATCGATATTGGGTTACATAAAGGCTCCTCTTTGAGCCTCCTTTTGTTTATGGTAGTAATTGATGAGCTTACCAAGAATATCCAAAGGGATGTGTCTTGGTGTATATTGTTTGCTAATATTTTTGTTTTAGTGGATGAGACAAAAGAGGATGTCAATGTCAAGCTTGAACTTTGGAGGGATAAGTTAGAGTTAAAGGGATTTAGATTGAGTAGTACTAAAACTGAGAATGTATAATGTAACTTTTCAAGGCATAGGATGGATATTAATGTGAAGATAAAGATTGACTCAGAAGTTATACCACAAAATGAGTGTTTTAAGTATCTAGAATCTATTATCCAGAGCAATGGAAAGATTGATAAAGACACAGTTTATTGGATCAAATCAGGGTGACATAAATGAAGAAGTGCATCAGGAATTTTATGTGATAAGAAGATACCACACAAGCCTAAAGGTAAATTCTATCGTTTAGCAATTAGGCCAGCCATGCTCTATGTTGCGGAGTGTTGACCCATCAAACATATGCATAGTCATAAGGTAATGGTAGTGGAGATGAGGATGCTCAGTTGGATGTGCAATCTTATTAGAAGAGATAAGGTTAGGAATGTAATGGTAAGGAACAAATTAAGGGTGACTAATATTATTGAAAATTTAAGAGATACAAAGTTTGGTGGTTTGGACATGTTAAGAGAAGACATCTAGACTCTCCAATGAGAAGGTGCGAGAAGATTGTACTTAAAGACTGTAAGAAAAAAAAAAGGCTTAAGAAGAATTGAGGGAAGGTGATAAAAAATGATATGACACTGCTATAACTTACCAAGAACATAATTTGCATACTTTGACGTACTATGATATAGATAAAGAATCTCTCACAAAGAGATTTTTGTCATTCTTATAAGTCTTTTAGTGTTTTCTTCTTATATTTAGCCTAAACTTTTAAATATATAGTACTTACCTCTTAGAGATTTAGCTCAAGCTTTTTCCTACTTAGCCTTATCGTCATCATCAGTATTATTTATACCTTGTCTATCTTTATCGTATTATTTAGTTTATTACTTATTTATATTTTATTTATTATTATTTTAACTATTTTATTATATATGTTTTATTTATTATTTATTTATTTTTTCAAGTAGGTCATTCGAAAAAACACCTCTACTAGTTAGGAGTAAGGCTGTATATTATTGAATCTTTTCAAATCCCATGTATCAACAAAATTTTTACTATAATATTGTAATTATTGTTGTATTTTAATGGACTTGGTTAATTTCATTTCAATAAGCCAAATATGCTCAATATTAATCATATCGTACCTATCTAAATATTTTTTAAATAAAAACTAACCTATCATAAAATACATTACCATCCGTAGCACTATCAAATTTAGGAGTTGTGATCTTAACCGATTTTATGATATCCCTTTTATCATGATCCCTAACCATGTTTCTGTAAAAACCTTGGTCTTTATCCGTTAGCTTTTGGATGCTTGTGGGTAATTTGTAAGAAGGTTATTAGCCTTATTGTGATATCTCTCGCTAGGTTAACTGGAATCACTCGTTATACATATACCCTAGTGGTAGGCCTATCAATTATATTACCTTGTAAGTTCAATTTACCTCAATTTTCATGTAAGGGGTGAAATGATGTCATCAAGCCTATTTAGGCTCATTATTAGATTAAAACTTCTTATATATGTTAGATCATTTTGTTTCCTAAGAGATTTATCAACGACTTCTACAATTTCATGTTTACCTAAATGGTTTAAAATCAACTCCATCTTTTTATCTATTGATTTAAAGTTTGCCTCAAATTGATGTTATAAAGTAGAGTGGTATTGATTCGATTGAGTAGATATAGAGCTTAAGTTGTTCATAAATGCTAACAAGGATATAATTTAATATTTATTAACATTATTAGGACCAATTATATTCATTAAAATTTAATAACATCTTGAGATATCACTGAGTTAGGACAAATTTATTAAATCTATTCGTTGGGTATATTATATTAGAAGAAGAAGATGTGTTAGTATTAAACTTAATTGAAGTTATGCTAATATAAACATAATTTCCACTAATTAATAAAACTTATAATCTATATAGTGATGCAACAAACACAAATCCACAAAACTCAATATGATTCATGTCACAATTTGCATTAATCACAAAAAGAATTTAAGGAAAATAGATATGTTTTTAAATATATTTATGCCCTTTCAAAAAACAATAATATAATGTTATTAAACCAAGTTTACAAATAGTAATTAGTCTTTTAATTAATCCTACTACTATTTATTTATTTATTATATTTTATGAAGCATCACTTATACGTTACATATACCATAATTTTCAAACAATCTTCCACAGTGTATTTGTAAAGTAGAAGAAAGAAACTGAAAATTTTCCACTAAAGAAAACTTTTAAACCTATTTACGCTTATTATAGAGAAGAGATGTGGGAATGTTGCCATTATTATTTTAATTATCAAATAATTGATAATTAGCCGTGGTTTTGTATAACAGGTAGCCTAGGTGATTGGCACTTGGGATTCCAAAGAACATGACATGATTTTAGATGGAAATCGAGGGCCCTCCTTAAAGACTAAAAGAGCCTCACGGTGGGCCCCAAACAAAACACACATCCCTAACCATTTGATTCTTACATGGACCCCACACGCTTAACCAAAAGTCCGAATCCATGATTATCTCCGACAGGTATTAGACGGTGGGTCCCTACTCTCTTTTTTGTTTTTTGTTTTTCTAATTTGTGGTCTCAAGCACGGCACAGGGGCTATAATTCTTTTTAGTTTAGTGCTAATTTAAATAAGATATTCTAATCTTGATGTAACCCCACATGGATCTGTGTATCAGTCTTTGTGCTCTATGCATTGCATGCATATTATTGATACATATACTTGATTTGATATGCATTTAGTTTTGTGGTTAAATAAAATATTGATTTGATCTTAGATTCTCAATATCAACATTATTCTCTTTCCAATTTCATGTGGGTTCAAGGTGAAATCAATCACACGCACATGCCAACTTGACATGAAGTTCGAGTTAGGTTAAGCTTAAGGAGCTTGGATTGGACATTGCTGATGTTATGATGCTAAGTTGTGTATTAAAAAATTGCAAAAATAAAAGGAAACATAATTATGAGGTACGGCTAATACCGGAGTTCAGATATTTTGTTTAATATTATGGTGTCTAATAAATTTCAATTATTTATTTATGTGAAATTCGCGTGAGGTTCACGTGAATTTCGTAAAATAAATAACTAAAATTTTATAAGATAGGATAAAACAGAATAAAACTGAACAGAAGATCTGATTTCCTAATTAAGGGAAAGAAAAGGTAAGTTATAAGAGATTCATTAAAAAAAAAAAGGGTAGTGGGTAGTGAAAAAAAAAAAAAAACCTACTCGTCGCAAGTTGGTATTAAACAAAGCCTACAAGCCATCTTACGGCGTAAAAGATTCAAAGAAGCAAAACATGGATTAGATTAGAGTAGTAGTTGCGAAGATCTGCATGCTTGAGAGCGAGCGATTCGATTCGATTCGATTCTCTCAACTGTCGTAAAAGAAATTGGTTAGTTACTTTTGTTTCTTTACCAAGTTCGTTATAACTTTAGATTTACCTTTGACGAATAGGACCAATAAAAATAAGGTGATGCGGGACACATTTTCCAAACTTAATTTATACATTTATTACTTTCGAATATGTAAAGAGATTAGTATGGTTGGTAAAAGGGCGAGTGCTCCCTTTTCTTTATTAATTACGACATCGTCTTTTGAATACTCAAACATAAATATTAACTGAAAACCTTATCCATATTGGCCGACCAAATCCAAATGTTTTCTTTGGGTAACCAAAATTTGCGCAATCATATTTGGTTCATATAGAATGTAGCAAGCGTGTTGTGGGTTTAAATTAATTAGTTTGTTTTGTTCCCCATGGTATATTGTTGCCAGTGTTGCCAACCAGATCATAGCCTTGGACATTTATAGATTGGTGCATGTTTATTTAATATAAACAAATATGAGAAAACGGGTCCCATTTTTAGAAAACGGTTAATCCTTTATCCCATGTATTGGTGTTTAGTTAATACATGTTAGGGAAAGATATAATGATATATATTGTCTCTTTTTTGTGTGCATTAAGGTCACTTTTTTTATATAAACATTCAGTTTAATATAATGTAAATTTTGATATTTTTCATAAAATATTATTTTCTAATTAAAACAATGATTATAGTAATTACTATAATAGCATTTCTATGACTATTATTAATTACGGTATCACGATCATTATTACTTCATTACATGCTTGAGACAGTGCTATGTTTCCTTTTCCCCTTTGACTTCACGGATAAAGGGATTCTTTCACAATTATAAAAATAGCGATAACACCATCAAGCATTTGGGTCGATGAGTATTTTCCACTTCTTTCTACCATTTTCATAGATTGGGGAAATAAAAATATATAATTAGCTTGCAATAAATAAACAAAATAGGTTGACCTTAAATGCTATTTAGAATCTCCAAAATTTTCATTAACTAAGCTTAATTTACTTAAAAATGATTGTAAAGGGCATATTAAGTTTGACTTATTATAAAAAAAAGGATAAATGTCCATAAAATTATATATAAAATCAAAATTATAAACAACTATGAAAATTTTAAACAAAGATGTTCATTATTATAAGGTGACAAGAATTTCAATAATGAATTGAAAAAATATGAAATAGTTTTAATATTAAAGAATTGTTTG
>JANIHZ010000008.1:9330151-9347988 GCA_027478365.1 Erythroxylum rufum
TAATATAAGGGGAATAATAGTCATTTATTATACATTTCATTCCACTTCATCCATCTTCTAAACAACGTTTTACTACATTACATTATGAACCCTTCCATCCCTCCCAAACAACATTTTACTATATTATATTTTATTCTATTATAAACCGTTCCGTTCTGTTCCATTCTATTAATTAACATCCAACCAAACATGACCTAAGAGACACATCAACCTTCTTATGAAGTAAAGTAGTTTCAAGAAACTCAAACTCCTAAGGAAGGGATCCCAACAATATCAAAGCCAGATCTTCATCTTCAAATGTCACATCCAAATTCATTAAATCAATAACTAATTGATTAATACTGGTGATGTGATCATTTATAGTGGTACCCGAAATATAAGAGAAACGAAACAATCTCTTCCTTATATAAAGCTTATTATAACTACTTTTCTTCAATAATTTCTCTTCCAATGCATTCCACAATTTAGATGCAGAAGTTTCCTTCGAGAAAGCATACTTTTGTTTTCTGGAAAGACACCATTGAATTGTACCACACGCCAAATAATTTATAGTCTTCCAATCTTTCTCCTCAACATCACCTGATTTCTTTTCTTCAATGGCGATATCAAGACCTTGCTAAAAAAGAGCGTCTTAAACCTCACTTTGCCACATGCCGAAATAACTTGTACCATCAAAAATCTTCACCGCAAATCTTGCATTTGTCATAGCAGTCTTTGCTAGAATAGACGAGGTAAAAGCTGTCGATGTGGTTGGTGCAGTCGTATCTTTGATTTCTGTCATCTCTGCTACAATTTCTATTTAATAGCTATCAATGCAGAATCTCAATAACCCAAGGAAAAATCTTTTCTGATGTGAAAGATGAGACTATGCTGTAAAACCACAGAGCATATTAAGAAAAAACCTTAGCTCTGATAACAGGTGTTATAAAACTTAGGTTAATTTCTACCAATAATGACAAATTCACCTTGAGCACTATTGCCTAAGTGAATAAAGTGTAAAGGATTGTACTAAAAAATCATATCAAATAAATTATCAGGAAAGACTGGAGAGGTCATAAACGATCCATTTAAAACTCAATCTCCAGACAGAATTTTCTTAAACATGTAAGTTAATAGCACAATTATTCACTACAAATATACCCGACAATAGTTATTAAATAGACAAATAAAGAATACCAAACTTTAACAAAGTTCAGCCAATTATGTCTACTTTCTCCAACACTACTAAATTGATATTTCACTATTTTCAAGAAATAATATAAATAAAATATTACAAAAAGAGAGAAGAAATCTTTGCCTTTAAAAAATAGGACATGATCTTCTGTCCCCTCTACCCTGCCCCACTTCATCTCAACCATCCATTTATTTTTCACCTTTATTTGACATCCCAAAAATTGCTTATCTTTTTTGACCCTCAAATCCTCTGTCCCTTCTACCCTGTCCCACTTCATCTCAACCATCCATTTATGAGGATCATGAATGGATGGTTGAGATGATCATGAATGGATGGTTGAGATGAAGTGGGACAAGGTACAGCGGACAGAGGATATGAGAGATCAAAAAAGATAGGCAATTTTTGGAATGTAAGATAAAGGTGAAAAAGTCCTCCTTTTATAGCTTAAGAAGGCTCTCTCAATATTGTGTTTCTCCAATATGGGATTTGAACATATGCCACAAGGTAGAATAATTTAACCAACTAATCCTCATAAATGGATGGTTGAGATGAAATGGGACAGGGTACAGGAGACAGAGGATATAAAAGATGAAAAAAGATAGACAATTTTTAAAATGTAAGATAAAGGTGAAAAAGTCCTCCTTATATAGCTTAAGAAGGAAAAAATTTAACCAATCTTAGTGTCTATTCATCGTCGTCGTATAGAGGGATCAAATTCTCAGAAAAGTTTGATTGAACAGTACAAAGCGAGATTGTGGAGCTATTTACTTCTTTATCTTTATAAACCTTGCGAATTTTTCATGCTAACACAAGAACTCCATCAAGTTTAGAATCAACTTGTTTGAAAAGGTATTCTCTTCGTAGCTTAATATCAAAAGGTGTTTATATTGTAACGAACCAAGTCGAAAACTACAAACTTGGTCAATCTACATTCAGATGGGGCTAAAGATTATTAGGTTGCCAAAAAAGAACACATCATATTAAGGTAAGAAATGAGAGAAAATATGAAGAATAACAATATCATATATTAAAAGTTCTAATAATTTTAATCGTTCCAAACTTGCCTATTACCACGATTAAAATGTAAATGTTTCTTATTACAATTGCTTTTGTTGTTGCACCACTAATACAGATGCTTTGACATCAACATCATTGGAAGCAAGCAAGTCTCCAATTGGACCTAATTCCGGGTAATCCATCCACTCTGTTAGACCTTCTAATTGAGGGCACTTCTCGCCATGCCTTCTTCCAATGATGAAGAGACTATAATCTTGTGCCATCGAACGAATTATCATTGCAGTATGAGGTCCATCACTCACTTCATGCTCCGAGTAGAATACATATTCATCACAAACTGTGTTTTGCTTCACATCTTTCAACTCTTTTTCGTCTAGAATCATGTCCTCCGTAGTTAATGCTTGCTTGCTATCCCTTCCTGCAGCTCCACTATTATCAATTTGGGGAACGAACCGTGCCACTGTCAGGATTGTCCTTGAGTTCTTGGTCATTCTTTTGGCTAAAACTAAGGCCTCTCGGTCGTCTATACCTCCAAAGAAAAGCATACACGCATAAGTGGATGAGTCAAATGATAGCCTTGAGTGTGGACGGGTAAGTTTTCCTCGACTGAAGTAGACACCAACAGAACATGGAGCTTTGTGAAGGACCATGGCATTCAAAGCTCTCAACTTTTCATCTTCTGACTCAATATTCCCACCAATAGACCACCTGGGATGGAAGGGAATAAGGATAAAGGATGTGATCTTGTCAAGGGCAAGAGTGCATATGTCCTCATACATTAGGTTTCGAGGAGAAATGACTGTGAAGTTATGGACAGAGACAGTACCCCAATTGTCTCTCTCATAGTTGTTGAAGGCTTGGACGACATTTTGGGAGTAGAAGTTAGCAACTGGTTTGTTCTTCGGGTGGGCATAGAACACTGGAGTGGATTCACCAACTAGCTCGATAAGATGAAGAGCATATAAATCGATGGGGCTTTCTTTTGTGGGGTACATTGCATCCAACAATTTCAAGACATTGCTTATATTTTCAGGCATGTGAATACAAGTAAGAACTCGAAACTCACTCTCAGGCTTCAAACCCATAATGTTCCTCATCTGAAAGCCTGCATATTTCCTAGAAGGATCATAGATGGCTTTCACAAGCATTGGAACAATAATTGTGTTGAGGGTAATCCACAGAGTCAGTGCAGCAAAAAGATCATTAGTTATGATCTGCAATAGTTCACGGAAAAGATAAAATTAGCAACCACGAATGATATACATTATCGTAGTAGGGAAAAAAAGAAAGTTGAAACTTGTGTAATACCTTAAGGTCTCTCAGAATAGAGAACATGATAAGCTCAGTGATCCCTTTGCTAGTCATTATTAAAGCAAGTACCACAGCATCAACCAAAGGCAAGTTACAGCACCATGAAATTATTAAACATGCCACGAATTTAACCGCGAGAATTAAGATCATGGAGAGAATGAAAATTTTGATATTATCAAAATTTCCAATAATCAGCCAAAGATCTGCCCGCATGGTTGTTGTCGCAACGAACAGAGGTACAAGGATGGCTGAGGTAACTGACTCCAATGTCTGTACCAAAGCAGATCCTAAAGGTGGTCCGGAAGGTACGGCTAATCCCGCGATGAAAGGGCCTACATATTGAACTTGATGGAACAAATGGAAATATAACTCCGAAAGTAACGCGAATACTACTAGAAGGTGAACGGTGGAAGAGTTGACTTGTTTCCCTTCAGGAGTCCTTTCGACTAGCCAAACCAAAATGGGTCTGATTACGAGAAGGGTGACTAAAACAAAGGCAAGAATTGCTGCTCCATCCTTTGTTATTACTTTTGCAGAATTACCAATTATGGGTAAGAAAATTATAAGAAATACACTTAAAACGTCACTGGCTAATGCAGAAGATAACCCCATCCGACCAAGTTCAGAATTTGTCAGTTTCAGGTCACTTATGAGGTAGGAAATGACAGGGAAGCTGGAGAGACATTGGAGAATTGTCACTGTAATTCCTTGATATGTATCTATAAGGGCCCATTGATAGCCCAAGCCAAATACTAAAGGCGTGAGAACGGTCGTGACACCGATGATCACCACCTTTTTCCCTGTCCTAAATAACAATGTAGGATCCATCTTCACTCCAATAAGAAACATGAACAATGAGCAGCCAAATCCAGCTGCTGTTCCAAGCACATCTTGACTGTCATGAGGAAACAACAAATTTCTCATTGTTTGTGTTTGTCCAAGGAAAGTAGGACCTAGAATGAGTCCCGTCTGTTTTAAAATTATCATGATTGAAGTGGTCAGAACCAATTAGCGCTATTTCAAATGAATTTTAAACACAATGAAACAAGAAACATGGAACATACCAAAATTTGCGAGACAAATAAGGAGATTCCCAGGTGTTTGAGGAAGAAATAAACTGCCTGACCAATGAATAAAATGAGAACCATCTGCAATTGAAGAAGTGACAAGGATGCCCCCAACATAAGTTGGTGTTCATGAAAATAACCATCTGATTCAACCTTGGGAGGTATACTAAAACACACAGTTACATTTTTCCCTTGATTCATCTCCATTGACGAATCAGAAAAAAGAAGAACCTATCAAGAATTGATAGAAGGAATTGTATGCAAATCTTTAAGCTGGCTGGTTATGAGAACTTTCACAAGCATAATGCCTATTTAAATGGAGATTGAGGAATTTTCCGGAGTTTCTTTTCCAAACTCAAAGATAGAAATTAATCAATTGGTTTGCTTCAAATGTAAAAACAGAAGTCAAACAAAGAGAGATGTTGGAAAACTGTAAAGTTTGGTTATTATGGGCATTTCTTAAGGACATCCAGAAACTGAATTAAGCTTAACAAAATTTTGGTTGTTTGCGTTTTCTTCTCGGATGTGTCACCTTATGACCTTTCAGTTCTTATTTTGCCTGATCCAGCCTTTAATAGCCAGTTTTTGTTGTTTTGTTTGTCGAACTTGAAAACAAGTGGTTGCCAAACGTTGTTCTGCAACTGAAAGTACGTTATATTATACTATTGTCTAACTTAGTATGTTCATGGGAAGCCAACTGTAGAAAATTTGATTTTTCTTTTCTTGACCAAACTATCAAAGGCTACGTCCTTAATTTATACATGGCCCTACCTATAATAGCTCAGCAAAGACATTATAAATAACGTGAATTCAGCATTGGCGTTGCCAATAAGCACTTGTTTATTTCATTTTCCACCACGTAAGAAGAAGAAGAACAAAGACTGCCAGGTCCTATCAGCTCTAGAGCCTGATAAAGCCTTCTATGAAAAGCATGTCTGATCACATTTCACAAAAGCACAACCCAGAAATGAGCCGAACCCAAGACCTTGTAGAGACAAGAACTAAACTACATATGATCCAAATCAGATAAAACCAGGCCACTGCCTATCTGCCAACATTACCCCATTACGTGGATCTTGGATAAGGACCAATGAAGCAAATTCCATTTACCAAATGCAGACATAGACCCCATCACCGCCAACCCAAGTCCAAGTGCCAAAATCATATTAAAAACAACAAAAATAATAATAGTTGGTATAGGAATACTATAGCAGCCACCAGAACTGACGCCACATCATCATTTTATCGTCTGCCTCAAGGGATGCAAGCAGTAGCAGTGGCAGCAATGGCAGTTCACACCATCCTCACAGCTTCTCCATCCTCTCCTCTGCTCTCTCCATCAATCTCCACCTCCCTCAGCCACCCTCAGCCTTCTCTCCACTCGTTTTTCCACGGCATCTCCCTCAAGTTCCCTCGCCAATCCCTCGCTGTTGCGGCCTCCTCCAAGAAACCTCTCTCGGTCGTAGCCGCTACAAAGAAGGCCGTTGCTGTCCTCAAGGGAAATTCCACTGTTGAAGGGGTTGTCACTTTGACCCAAGAGGATGATGGTCTGTGACCCTGGTCCCCTTTTCTTTAAGGATTGCGTTTTCAATTAATTCTCACTGTTTCCTCTTCGGCTTCTTTTTTTTTTTTGGGTGATTGTTGATGTTAGGTTTTGTGTTTAAATGATGATGATATAATCAAGGCAGAGGTAACTGTTGTTCGTTTTAGTAAATGGGTAAACACTTTTTTTTCCCCCTCCTGAAATGGGTAATTAGGAACTGACTTCCAAATGCTCTATTTGTTTTAGAAGATGGTTCTTTTTAAGTTTTGAATTTCAGTTGGGTTTTCGATTTTATCTCATATTTAAAAATTAAAAATCTGTTTTTGCATTTTCTATCAACTATCTTGGGAACGACCTACTGGAGGAAATGTGGTGCATTTAGTGTAAAATTTGTAGTTGACATTACTCGAACAAAGTTGTTTCAGCTCCTTAACGGTTCAGTTTTCTGAATTTTGATTTCGTTTTGCTCAAGTTTTTAGATTTTCACTTCTTTGGAATTTTGATTTTTTTAAACCTATATGCGATATGTGGTGGACATTCTGTCTGCCTGGCTAAGTCAATAAGTCTATATCTTTTGTGGTTCGGTTTTTTGAATATGCTAAGACGGAAATTTCTATATGGTTGAGTTACCTTCAGGATGGAAAGACGCCAGTAACTTAGTGATGGTTGATTGATGAGGTGTTTGTGCTTTCACAGGTCCAACAAAAGTGAATGTCCGTGTAACAGGGCTTACTCCTGGCCTTCATGGATTTCACCTGGTGCATGTTTTTGCATTTTTTAACTTTTATTCTCTTTCATACCTAGATTTGAGTTTAGATTCCTTTACTGAAGTTTTTATTTTGTTCATTATTCTCTGTAGCATGAATATGGGGATACAACAAATGGATGCATCTCAACGGGTGGGACTTGACAGCAACTTTCAGCTAATTTGGGAACGATTTCAATACTTCCTGTTGTGTATATATAATCATTTTTTGTTGTTGTTTCATATCAACTTCGCAGGGGCACATTTCAATCCCAACAACATGACACATGGTGCTCCTGAAGATAAAATTCGTCATGCGGGCGACCTGGGAAACATAGTTGCTAATGCAGATGGTACATGAATCCTTAATTTTCTTTGAACTTCTTGTATTCTTTGCCAAGCACTTAACAAGATACCGTCTGATGTGTCATAATACAGGGGTGGCTGAAGCAACAATAGTAGATAGCCAGGTAACTTGCTTGAGCTAAATCCTTTTCCGTTCTTCCCATCTTCTCGTTTCTTTTTCTTTTTTTATGGGGGTGGGGTTGGGGGATTGTGATAAGCCTCCCATCCTTAAAACATACATCTGGAAAAGGAAAGCGTAAAAGTAGGATTGGGATATCTGTTATTTGTTTGTTTTGTGGGGGTAATTTTGATATTTCCTTATAATCGTTAGAGATAGTTTAAATAGCGCAATAATATGGACTCCAGAAGGATCTTTTGAAACTGTCATAATTGTTGTTTGGAGAGAGGGGCCCTCTTGAAAGGTCCCAGTGGAATTCTTTGTTTCTTTTTCTGTTCAATGGAAGATACGGCTAATTCATTACAGATTCTTTAATTCATTCTTTGTTTAGTGTTGTTTTGTACAATCGAAGGAATTGGGTTTATCAATTGGTATCAAAGCTAACATCATTCCTTCAAGTCCTAGTGCCATGCTCACGGGTGGTGACACCGGTATTGCCGTGTTCGCGCGGGACTAGAAATAGGTTTAGCGCACAACCAGCTTGTGGGTGCATGGGTGATGACGTCGGTATAGCAGTGTTTGCTCGGGATTAGAAAAGGTCTAGCACATAGCCCGCCTACCGGTGCCTGGGCTGCGAAGCGTGGTGGAATGTTACGGTCTAATTGTCCTACATCAGTAATAAGAGAGGCTGATGGGGTTTATAAGCTTATGGGCTCTCCCATTTTTTAAGCTAGCTTTTGAGGTTGATTCTCCCATAAGACCTGTAATACTTGGTATCAGAGTATTGATCCATGGTGTAGAAAAATGCTGAAGCAAAGTTTGAGACCATTGATAAGGAGATAGAAGAGATGAAGGGAGAGATGAATGGAATGGGGCGACAAATTGATGGTATTACCTAGAGTTTGGCGTGAGTTGTAGAATTTATTGAGCGGTTTGAGTGAGCCGAGGAAAAGGGAAAAGAGGTGAGTGAGGAGGGCACTTCGAGAACAGGTGGGGGACTCACCGGGGAAGCATCACAAACTTTTTTGCCAACGACCAACCATGAGTTACAATTGACGAATGAGGGAACTAGTGAGTGGGGGAGAGGCAAGTGGAGGCACGGATGTGTGGAGAGGGGGCTGGCAGTTGTAGTTGTCAGTGTTTATTGGAGAAAATCCAAAAGGGTGGTTGTTTTGGGAGGAATGATATTTTGAAGTACATCAAATGATGAATGGCGAGAGATTGATGGCACCGTCAATTAGTATTGATGAGGAGGCACTTGCATGGTTCAGGTGGAATGATGTAAGAACCCCTTTCTGGAGTTGGGTGGAATTGAAGCAAAGTATTCTGCAACGTTTCGGGAATGGGCAAGAAGGAGATGAGTATGAGAGGTTTTTGGGTATAAAATAGTAGAATTTTGTAATAGAATACAGGCAGAAGTTTGAGGCTCGATCCGCCGCATTGGCTGAGCTACCGGAGAAGGTGATGGCGGTAATGTTTCTTAAAGGGTTGAAACTAGAGATAAGGGCTGAGCTAAAGCTGCTAAATCCCATTGGGTTGAAGACTATGATGGATATGGCCCAAAGAGTGGAGGAGAAAATTTGGGTTGTCAATGGACTCAGAGGTTCGTTCTCTACGGGATCAGCTAAGGGCCAATTCGCAAATGAATCTAGGACATCGGGGGTTGTATTCTAGAAACCCATTAGACGCCGAAGGTTCGGGGGTCAACAGTTCGGTTCAAGGGATAGTTTCGGGAAATCTAAACCTACGACTTACTGATGTTAAGATCAAGGCACGTCGAGCTAAGGGCTTATGCTTTACATGCTTGGGTCTGGGGCACAAATGCAAAAAGAATTGCAGATTATGGTGGTCAACAAGGGAGAAAAGGAGTTGGCTGACATCAACAATGATGATGAACAGGAAGCTTGCTTGAGTCCGTTAGTTTCTGAGGAGATGGAGGTAAGTCTAGTGGAAACAGTGGAAGTTTCTTTAAATACTGTGATGGGATTGCCGATGTTGGGAAAGATGAAAATGAAAACTGAAATGGGAAACAGGGAATTGATTATAATGGTTGACTGTGGTGCAACTTATAACTTCATTTCGGAGGAATTGGTGGCAATCGTCAAACTTCCAGTGAATTCAAATTGTAGCTATGGGGTAGTTATGTGAAATGGACTCTCAGTAAAGGGAAAGGGAATATGTAGAAATGTGAGGGTGTTAGTACAGGGATTGGAAATAATTACTAATTTTTTGCCTCTTCATTTGGGGAGTATTGATCACATTCTGGGAATGCAATGGATGAGTACAGTAAAAAAAAATGGAGGTGTATTGGCCAAAACTTTTGATGGTATTCAATGTTGGTGATGTGGCGGTGAAGTGGAGAGAGGACATGAGCTTATGCAAAGCCGGAATTTCTTTGAAAACAATGATGAAGGAAATTAATAGGAAAGGATATGGCGTTTAGTGGAGTGTACTCAGATGCAGATTGAAGAAGCGAGTGAGGAATTAGCCAACAAGGAACATGGTTTGGGCAGCTGAAGAAGAAATTTCCCGAAGTCTTTCGGAGAAATTGGGTCTTCCACCTGAGAGAGCAGTTGATCATGCTATTAGATTGGAACCCAGGACTAAAACAATCAATGTAAGGCCCTATCAATACCCACAATTTCAGAAGGAGATTGAGAAATTAGTACGAGAAATGTGTGCGATAGGAATTATGCAACCCTCCATGAGTCCTTTCTCTAGTTTGTTGTTACTTATGAAGAAGAAAGACAAAAGTTGGAGGCTCTGTATAGATTACCGAGCTTTGAATAAGGCCACGTTTCCAAAAAAATTTCCAATTCCAGTTATAGAAGAGCTATTGGATGAGCTAAAAGGAGCATCTATTTTCTTTAAATTGGATTTGAAATCTGGGTACCATCAAATCCGGGTACCATCAAATCCGAGTTCGACCTGAGGATGTTCCTAAAACAACTTTTAGGGCACATGAACGACATTATGAGTTTCTCACTATGCCATTCAGTTTGACAAACGCCCCAATTACTTTTCCATCGTTGATGAATGAGGTATTCCGGCCTTATCTTCGAAAATTTGTTCCTGTGTTTTTGGATGATATACTGGTTTACAGCAGTGATGCAGACATTCATGAGAGACATCTAGACTTGGTTCTGACCTTGTTGAAGGAGAACCAACTAAACTTGAAGGTGATAAAGTGCACCTTCGGCCAAAGACGAATTGAATACCTTGGCAATTGGATTTTAGTTGAAGGAGTGAGTGTTGACTAAAGGAAAATTCAAGTGATGTTAAAGTGGTCTTCACCTACAAGCTTGAAGGAGCTGAGAGATTTTTTGGGGCTCATGGGCTATTATCGACGGTTTGTGACAGGCTATGGGACTCTTGCATGGCCTCTCACCCAACAGCTCAAGAAAAATTCGTTTGATTGGAATGACACCGCAGAGAAGGCATTCTATATACTTAAGCACGCTATGACAACAGTTCTGGTGCTAACCCTTTCGGATTTCACACAAAACTTCACCATCGAAACTTATGCCTCTTCAATCAGTGTGGGATCAGTATTGATGCAGCAAGGGAAACCCGTTTCATTTTTCAGCCGAGCGCTCTCTCCTCACAATAGATTGAAGCCCATATATGAAAAAGAATTGATGGTCGTAGTGTTGGCAGTGCCAAAATGGCGCATCACTTGTTAGGAAGGCATTTTATCATCTACATCGACTAAAGAAGCTTGAGGTTTTTACTAGAACAGCTAGTGATTCAACCCAATTATCAAAAATGGATGGTGAAGCTCATGGGATATGACTTTGAGATTCACTATAAACTAGGAAAAACAAACAGCACAGCAGATGCATTGTCACGACTACCAGTGACTGACCCATCCTTACTGACAACCCTCAATTACCAGATAGTGATGGATAAACACCAGCTCAAGAAAGAGGTGTATGAAGATTCAAAAATTAGTCTTATTTTTCGTGGTCTGATGGAAGGTGAATCAAAATGGTCGGGGTACACAATTTTTCAAGGGAACCTACTCTTTAAAGGGAGACTAGTCATTCCTCCTACTTCTACTCTCATTCCCAAGCTCCTTTCGGAGTACCGTTGTGGCGTTATAGGTGGGCACTTTGGTTTTCTTAGGACGTACAAAAGAATGAAAAGTGATATATATTGGATAGGAATGAAGGGGTAGTGCAGAAATTTGTCTTAGAGTGTGATATTCGTCAGCAAAATAAATACCAAGCTTCACCACCGGTTGGTTTGCTACAGCTCCTTCCAACTGCCCATCATATATGGGAGGACTTGTCCCTTGATTTCATTGAGGGTTTACCTTAATATGAGGGCTATGTAACTATTCTGGTGGTGGTTGATAGATTGAGCAAATACGCTCATTTTATTCCCCTAAAGCATCCTTTCACAGCTAAAGAAGTAGCTGCTGTTTTTGTGAAGGAGGTGGTTAAGTTGCATGGAGTAACACGTTCCTTGTGTCGAATAGAGATAAAGTGTTCATTAGCCACTTTTGGGAAGAGCTTTTTTGACTTCAAGGCACTAAACTCCATCGGAGCACAGCCTATCACCCTCAATCTGATTGACAAACCGAGGTAATTAACCGTTGCCTTGAGACCTATCTTCGTTGTTTTGCTAATGGAAGTCCAAAGAAATGGTGCAAGTGGCTCTCATGGGCGGAGTATTGGTATAATACAACGTTTCTTGAGTCCATCAAAAACACTTCATTCCAAGTTGTGTATGGCTGCTTGCCTCCCCCATTAATTCGATTTCGCTCATTGCCAACATCAGTTGCAGCAGTGGAATAGTAGCTAACAGAAAGGGATGCCATTTTGGAAGACTTAAAGCAACTACTTTCCCATGCCCAAAGCAGAATGAAGGTTTCAGCTGACCAACACAGACGAGATATTCATTTTGAAGAAGGGGAACAAGTATATTTGAAATTACGGCCGTATCGCATGCGCTCTTTGACGGGTAAGCTTAATGAAAAATTATCTCCCAGGTATTTTGGGCCTTTCAAGATTCTGGAGAAGGTGTGGCTTATAAACTAGAACTTCTTTCTACAACCTCCATCCACCCTGTTTTCCACGTTTCCCAGCTGAAACGGGCAGTATGAACTCATCAGCAGGGTCAAACCCTTACCTTTAACATTGGACTCTGAGCTAGAATGGGTGGTGGAACCGGAGAAGGTGTTACAAGCCGGACAATCTGCACGAGGATATGAGGTGTTGATCAAGTGGAAGGCATTGCCAGAATTTGAGGCAACTTAGGAGTTATTCTCTGTTATAGACCTCCAATTCCCAGAATTTCACCCTGAGGACAAGGTGGCTGTTTTGGGGTGGAGTATTGATAAGCCTCCTATCCTTAAAACATACATCCGAAAAAGGAAGGCGTAAAAGTGGGATTGGGATATCTGTTATTTGTTTGTTTTGTGGGGGTAATTTTGGGATTTCCTTATACTCGTTAGAGGTAGTTTAAATAGCAATAATATAGATTCCAGAAGGATCTTTTGGAACTGTCGTAATTGTTGTTTGGAGAGAGGGGCCCTCTTGAAAGGTCTCAGCTGAATTCTTTGTTTCTTTTTCTATTCAATGGAAGATATGGCTAATTCATTACAGATTCTTTAATTCGTTCTCTGTTTAGTGTTATTTTGTACAATCGAAGGAATTGGGTTGTGTCAGATTGTTGTAGAGAATGGCTTTGCTTGCATAAAAACTGCTGTTTCTAGTTGGTGATTATGTGACTTTTTGTAGAGAATGGCTTTGCTTGCATAAAAACGGCTGTTTCTAGTTGGTGATTATGTGATTTTTTTGTAGAGAATGGCTTTGCTTGCATAAAAACTGCTGTTTCTAGTTGGTGATTATGTGATTTTCGGCATTGTTTCATGCTCCTGATCCTAACATTGGTTGTCTTGGTAATGAAAGTGACTTTGGCTTTGATCTTTGATAAAATGTGTAGATACCATTGAGCGGTGCTAATGCAGTCATTGGAAGAGCACTTGTGGTCCATGAGCTTGAAGATGACCTTGGAAAGGGTAATTATCTTGTTCATACCATTATATGGTGTGTTATGTTAGTAGATTATCCATCCACTATAATGGTGGCCTAAGCTGATACACATTATTTATAAACAATGAAATTGTCTCACACTTTCAAGCTAAATGCTCGTCATATGTGTCATTAGATGATCGTTTTTGTAGTTGTACAGGTTATTTTCCATGCACTGCTATCACAGAATTTTCTTCATGTGGGAGGGAGATGTAGAAGTTGAGATAACTTCAAAATTGTCAGAAATGAGTGCCAAGATCTTGCAAAAACCATTAGCTGTCAAATAACAATTCCACAATAATCTCCTTGACTGATTCTAAAAAGCTGAGAAAAGTTAGCTTGAAGTTGCCATTGCATTGTTTATGATGTAGTTCTTACTATTTGCCACAGCTTTTTGTTGTGGCTGGGGAAGTTGGACGTAGAGTAGGGGAAAATGTTTCATAAATAAAATTTCTAGTTGCAAAGCTACTTAGTTACAGTTTTGACCTGTATAGTACATACTGTTCTTAGGGCTTGAGTTTTCCCTGGAGTAACTTAGGAATTTGGTACATTTATCAATTAAAATCAGTTCCAACATTAAATGAAAGTTAACTTACCCAGTGCACAAGGCTTTCCGCTTTGTGAGGGTCTAGGGAGGGTCATATGATGTACACAGCCTTCCTTTTGTGTGTTTACAAAAAAGGCTATTTCTATGACTTAAACCTGTGACTTTATAATTACAAAAGAGCAACTTTACCAATTCTAACATTAAATCATTTAATGAATTAAATACATGCTTCTGGGACTGGAAATATGAATTGTGATTTATTCCTTATGAAGTTTCTCTTGTGTTACAGCTACAATTCAAGCACTAGTATAGCCATTCTTTGTTTTATATTTTTACACCCGGATTTGTTTTTCGCATCTGAAGGTGGCCATGAGCTTAGTTTGACCACTGGAAATGCAGGAGGAAGATTAGCATGTGGTAAGTATAATAAATGGAAGTTAAACATTATGCTTTCATCTCTAGTTTCCTTTCCTAATGACTTTGTGGATTCCTTCTAATTGTATTCTGTGCTTGAGAGGCATGCCGATATAGCTCATGTTTATATATCCATTTGGATTCCATTATATGTGTTATTTTTAGTATGCATGTACTCTGATGAGCACTTAAAATGCTGTGTACAAATTATAAATCAGTGCATCGTTAATAACATATTAGTTGTTCTAACGACAGTTGCTGCAGTTCCCAAAAAGCATACTTCTATATCCAAAAAGCATATGCATAAAAATATTTTGAAAAGGAAGGGAAATTGGGGTGCATTGAAAGCTTATTCATTTTCAGAATCTATTTATGCTGATAAATCAAGAAGTATTTGTTGTGAAAATGGGAAAAGGGATAGATTCAGCTGCAGGCTGTAGAAGGTTCTTTGGGCGTACAGGAGGATATGGAGCTGTAGTGCTTTGTGAGCAATTATTATGATCATTTAGGGAAGCTGAAATCATTCCTTCCTCAATGTTATTCCATTTCATCTAGTAGAAATTTGTTACTGATTGAGGGGACGTTTGCATTATCTGCAGAATTTATGTATTATCGTTCTCCATGATATTTGGTATTAGGCATTTCTTTAGCAATTAGACATATGAATGAAAAGTTGAAATATTAGAAAATGTGTTTAGGATTTTTCCTATGGGTTCTGACCTATTAGCTTTAACCAACATGCTTGTGAGAGATGGTGCACATGTTGTGCAATGTATGTGCATGAGCTTTTCCACTATTTTTGCATGTTTATATATACACGTCATCAAGTAATGTTATCATACCTGCATATATATGCAAATTATATGATGAAGAAAGTGGTTCTATTGATCAATAGTATTGCTGAGGCATATTGTTGGTTGGAGCCTCCTTATATTAAAAATTTTAGAAGAAATCCAATAATTGGATTATGTAATGTGCCCATTCCAAATCATATTTGAGGTTTAAAAATTCATTGAGGATTGTATTCTTTAACACCAAGGCATTATGATAGGGCGCCTTTGTTGCTGACATGAATTTGGTACATAGGACACCGTGTCCACACATGTACTTTTCTGAATTGTGAAAGTTCGTTTGGAAATTTTAAAATGTCAGAGGAATATTTTCTGTATTGTTGCAGTATTGTTCCTCTTTAGATTGCAGGAGTGAAGGAACTTTATACTGGTGAGCTTATTTTTGGGTACAAGATATATGATCTTTCATATATAACAGTGTTTAAATTGGAGTTCTTTGATTTTGGTTAGAGTTAGAAATCACCCAGCAGCTTTCTTGGCTTGATGAGCAATTAAGTGAGCTTAGAGAAATATTATTTGGTGAGTTACTAGATGTTATTGAAAGGGCAGGTTTGAATGTGAAAGGAGGGGATAATTGAACTTGCATATTGCCTCGTTAATTGGTGACATATTATTTTATTGACATACTGTATTTTCAGAGGTAACCTGTACATTGATGTAGCTGCATTATTTGCATACATCCGTGTCTCAAGTGCATTTGTGAATATGATCTTCAGCTATAATTAATAAAAACCTTCTTATTATTCTACTCGTGAATGCAGGTGTTGTCGGGGTGACACCAATATAGTAAGCAACTGTCTTTAAGAAAGCCGTCTGATCTGTTGCTTCTTGCGTTTCATCAGTTCCTCGTATAGAGCCAAATGTTAATTTTTGGAACTGAGTGGAATTTAGCTTTCTATTACTGCTTATATTGTGTCATGACCTTTGCTTAGACTCGTTAAATGTTATGATGATCCCAATTTTACTAAACAAGTTTAGCAAGTTCTGCATGTCGATACAAGGTACACCAGTTATAACTATAACGTACTTCTAACTGGTGGATCACTTGGATGTTTTGCTATCCTCTGAACATGTTTAGAATAAAATCATGCATTTGGGGTTTGTTTTATTGTTCAGACTTTGTAATTACTTACAACTGACCAATGTTGGAGCAAAGTGAACATTCTAGTAGTAGGTAATGATATTGAAATATCTTGGGAATGCCAGGACATCTGTGGGCAGTGACACTTATCCTGGCTTGCCTTGAAATCTTTTCATGGAATGTTGGAAACAAAAAAGTCATAATTCTATCAAATTTTGTGATAAAATTTGGAAGTGCAAAGCCTGCAGGCATAGTTCTAAAGTGATATGCGTGGTCCTGAGAACACCTCAGCTAAGACCACATATTCACATACGGTTGAACCTAGCGTAGATGATAAGGTATGGGTTTAAGGTGTCCCTGAAGTTGAGCTCTTTGTAGAGTGGTAGCTCAGATGTCAAAAGGCTCCAGTTTAACTGGTCGGGAATGGGATAAATTATCAGTGACTGAAATCTAAATGCCTGTTCGTATCTGTTTTTCCAAAGTCCCACTAGTATTTAGAGAAGAAATGTAGTGGCCGCGTACTATCTTCTCATCTTCAAGAGAGAGCTTCAATTTTCTGCCTTGATTATAATTTTTGTATGGCGTAATGTTGCAGTTGTTTTTCACTAAGCTTTTGTAACGACTAGTGTTATAATTCAGCAATCTTGAGTTATCCTTTTTCTTTTTTCTCTATAGAGAAACAACCATCGTCAATATCTCAGGTAATCCTCCCCTATTTCGTCTAGTGTCTGGATCTACCCTGCGCCATTAACGTATTTGATATGATTATTGTTTTAACACACAAAGAAAGGTTAAAAGTCGAACCCTGAGGAAAGCTCTTAAGGCCTTCTTTAGCACTAAGTTACGAGGTGAATGTTGAATTTTATTGACTTGAGCCTATTGAAACGTCCTTATAATACTTCTGAAACCCATCGTGTAATATTGACTTTGGAGCATCGTCGGCAGTATAAAGTCAAGAACTAATTGAGGGAGGTTGGAAGTGTATGCCTCCAAGAGAGGGAAAACGAATGGAAGATTGTGATACAGATTACATCTTACGTTCGTTAGTGGCTATGATAGGGATTGTAGTCACATAATTTTCACGCATCCTCGTTGGACTTTGATGCCAAGTGACATTCACCCATTTAACCAGAAATGGGGGAGAAAAAAAGATGTGACTTCCATAAAAAAAAAAGTACGTGTACGGTCAAGACATAATAAAATTAGCCAACAAACCACCATCGTTTGCTTCCACAAGCAAACTAATTAGGTGAATTGTATCTGACATAGTCTCGTGTTTCAGCCATCAGGAGAGTCTACAGGGTTGTTAGAATTCATAATAGGCCTACGGACCCACACAAGAAGAAAAACTAGACCACACACAAGCCCAAGTGAGGTTCCATCCTAAAACCAATTGGTGATATGTGAAGTAGCTCATTAGGCTTATACATTAATCTTCATTCTTCTCTTTATCCGATATTGGACAAACTCTCACTTTATATTTCAACACACGCCCCTCACGTGTGAGTCTAACACGTGACAAATGATCTATCATTTCGAGGAGTTAACGACTAACATGAGAGCAACCTGCTCTGATACCATGTTAG
>JANIHZ010000008.1:9398419-9410050 GCA_027478365.1 Erythroxylum rufum
TTTTTGTACTCAGGACGAAGACAATTATCTCTGTTCTATCCACCGCAACCAAACATCTCACTGTCTTCAATTCTTGTCCTGTCCTGTCCTGTCCTGTCCAGTCATATCCTGTCCCTATCTGCTGAAGACGCTAACCAAACGCTGCGTTTATGTTGGAGATGATGGACCGTACATTGACAAGAAAAGGGTTGGCCATATTATTTTAATTTGTTATCTTGTATTACTCTACTGTTGTTTGATAATCAGGATGACTAGTTCCATAGTCATATGGAAATAAAGTTCGTACGTTTTCGAAGAAGGTTAGTTCAATGACAACCAAGAAAAATTAATTCTAGGGGAGTGCTAGTTGTATATGTTGGTTCACTGACAATCAAGAAAAGAAATATTATTTAAGAACTTACGCAAATATACGAGTATAAGGTTCTTAGTTGGTTGTAAGTTACTAAGATAACATCACACATCATGAAGCTTGTAGCTCAAAAAGCGTCCCTGTTGATGTATGTGAAGTTGGAGTGACTATGAAGTTTGAGTACCAGCGTGCTACTACTGCTTTGGAGTGTGCATGGTAGTGATACTATTATTCTGAGATCAGAGTAAAATCTGGGGCAGAGTTAGAGACCCCACCATTTCCTTCTCTTCGTGAATTGATGTATGTATATATGCAGGAATATCAGAAACGCTCAATGTTTTGAATTTTAAATTCGAACTTTACAACTTAATCTAGTCATTTAGTACAAATCAATAATTTAATAGAATAATAAGTAAATCAGTCCTTAAATTTTATTTTAAAATTAAATCAAATTATTTTATTTTTATTTTTAATCAACTAGACATTTCAATTTAAAATTTAATTAAATCATTTATAATTTCATCGGTTATCGAAATCCATAACAATAAATATTGATTTAAACTCTAAAATATATAATAATTAAAAAAAAAACTCTTATACTCCTTTGGACAATTTTAATAACCTTTTTGATAAGCTAGATTTATGCTAATTTAGTCTAAACATGAATTTTGAGATACAATTTATTAAACATATAAGTAGGAAACAAAATCAAGTTTAAAAAATAATTTAAATATTAATCATAACTTAATTTAATGAGGCCAGAGAAAACTTTTTGCAACAAAAAAATGATCAATGGTAGGTTTGATATAAAATATCATAAATTGGGGATAAAATAAAATTTGAATTAGGACAATTACTAAAACTTAATTAATAAATATAAATGGTTGTTTTAGCTTGCATTCGTGGTTTTTTTTCCCCCTTCCTTTGGTTATGAAGCAAAAATCGAGTCCCGGATTGCTTCTATTTTCTGTAATGGATATATACAAGAAAGCAATGACATGTACACTTTATCTGTCTATTACTCATTGAACTAACTAATACATATCATATCATATGTGAAAAAATATTCTTATGGGGTAACGTGACCAAGTGATCTAAGTCCAATAATTTTGTTGACTTGCAGTTCAAGAAAATCTATGTTTAATTAAATTGTTATATGGATTGATTTTGAGCGCATATTATGTCTAAATCATAACATTAATTTATTTGTAGTTGCATAATCAAGAATTTTCTTTTTTGAAATTCTCTGCAAACAGTTAAGATCCAACCATCCTAATTTGAAATTCTCAAAATCCTTGTCAACATAAGACCGATCGACTGTCCTTCTTTCACTTCTACAATCCTATTCCTCTTATTGGATTTTCTTAGGACTAATTGTATACTAAACCCTCAATTAAGTAGCATCCATTGTACCTAACGTTCTGAAGTTTTTAACCCCATGCCAATATAAAATTTAGACTGAGATTAATAAATAAACTTGCCTTCCAACGTACCCAGTGAAAGAAAGAGGAGGTCAACGGTACATGAACGGTTCGAATAGTGATTATGAACTAGTTTAATGTGCCATTTACTATTGGATGGAAGAGATACCCTGACCATGTTAAGTGAACTTGCCACTTAGCTATACATGCAATGAATTTGACTCAAGTATAGAGATTAACCTATAATTTCATAAATTAACTAAGTAACTGCCATTGACTTATAACTTTTCCCAAATGATGACATAGACTAAATCTCCCCAGTAGAGGGAACTGCTTAGAAACCAAGGAAAGTTCATTTCATATTTGTAGAAGAACAAGCAAGTTTCTTTAGTTAAATAAACCACCACCATGAACAATTTTTTGCTGGTGCCCGGTTATGCTTGACATATTTGATTTTTCCTTTGACGTGCTTTCTTGATAGACTGTCTGTTATTAGCAGTTCATTATTATTGAAACTGATTTTCTTTTGTTAGATTCAGAATTGACTTCTATAAAATTTAAGATGATATTTCTTTTAATCTGCATATAAAATAAAGTACCTTCTTAAATGTTAATTAAAGCTTTTGTTAAGCTGGAGTTGGTTTATATTAATTAGGTATATAATTAACAAATATATATATAATTATATGGAACCATTTAAAATTTTTAACTGCAGTTTGATTGTAGTTCTATTGGGGCATCATAAATATATATTATGTAAACATAATTCTTCTTAACTAGCAACGAAAATTAGATACATTCTTGATCGTTTAGTATGAGATAAGTGTACACATGGTCATATAACTAGTTGACACGGAAGAGTTCGAGTTGCAAACCATTTGATGTGATCGTGACCTAAATTTCGAACCCTCTAGGTAAGAGATGCAACAAATTAGAATACTTTTAACTGTTACTTGCTCTGTGGATTGACTGATAAGAACCAAGGAGTACTTGTCATTTACTTGTAAAGTAACCAAACCCTACGTAACTGAAACCACCCGACTTGGCTTATGGCCACACAAAAAGGTCCCTTTCTTTAGTTGATGGCTTAGGCACTTGTGCTTACTCTAAACCCCTATTCCCACAGGCTTTACATGAAAGAGACAATATATAGTTATATATTGTATGACCTACAGAGGAAAAGGAGCTCATGGGTTGCTTAAAAGCTACTCAAATCACTCAAAAACCTAGAGTTGGCCATTGGTGCTTTACTTGAAGAAGACATGGAGTAAATGAGGTTGGCATGTTTTTATCGTGCCACACAACCCTTTTTGCTTTTCTGTGGGTTTGTGTATATTCGTGACCTTTGGTTGGCGGACAGTAGTAGAAAGCTAGTGGTCTCAAACTCCTAACGCTAATGCCAACCTTTGTTTCTAACTGTCCTAATTTCCTAACTCTTTTCTTTTCCCTTTCTCAGCAGTTCAATATCGGTTACTACATCTGAATTTTGTTTCTTTTAACATTAGAAAACGCAAATGTTATAAAACAGAAAGAGCATGTTACAAAAATTAAAAACTATATATATTGTCCTGTATTTGACGGCTTTTGGTTCTTTGAAAAAACTAACGATCAGAAAAAAAATGTAGTCCTTTTCATGAAACAATAATGTTTGACATTTATTAAGATTAATATGAAATCAAAGACGATATAGCAAATAATGTAATTACTGTTTAAAACTCTCTAAACTTTTCTATATTTGATAAAGACACCTAGCCATAATACTTGATTTTATTTTCAACCCACCAATAAGGACAATACCAATATTTATATTATATAGTCAAAATTTCCTAACACAAGTTATAATCAATGCATCCAATGACCGCAATGAAGAACTCTAATCCCTTCATAGCCTCCGTTTAATTTTGTCAACTATGACTTGATACATGAGATTAGAAGAAGAATCTAACCCATCCCAGTTAGTAAAATATAGAATTATTTAATTTGGTACCTACACTTGGAAAGTCACAAGGTAGGAGGAGAAGAAGGATGATAGTTTTGGTTGTGGCCAATAGTAGATCAGATCAGTTCGTGGTCACTATTCATATTCGTGGGGTCGGCTTTTAAGTGTTAGAACTAAAGAAGAAAAAAGAAATAATTTTATTTTTAACTTTTTTTTTTCCAACACCAACCATCTTCTTATACTGCATATAAACAAACCCCACTATCACTACTCCTGTGCTAGCTTCTCTCGTTACTCTCTCTATAACTTATTTGCTATTTTTGTTCTTTACTAGGCTTCACTTTGTTAGGTCACTTTTACATATCCCTTACTTCCATTCAATTCCAAATATATATTATCTTAAAGGTCCTTTAGAGAAGAGAACTGGACATGGAAGCTCAGGAAGAGTTCATGGGGTCTAATAATCTATCTCAGATCGTTAAGGGAAAGCGAACCAAGCGTCAAAGATCATCATCACCGTACAAGACGGTGGAATCTAGCTCATCAAGTGGCTGTGGTGATGTTGGCGTTGAAGGTGTTGTGGAGGAGTACTATGGCTCAATTTCCTCTGCTACAACTACCTCCGGTACTGATCATGAGAGCACGGAGGAAGAAGAAGACATGGCCAACTGTTTGATTCTGTTAGCTCAAGGTGGTGTTCCAAGCCGCGTCCATAATGGGTCTGAAGAATTGGAACTGAAATTAAGTACCCAAAAATTCCCCCGTATCATCGCAACACCAACTGTAAATAAGACAGGTTTCTGTGTTTTCGAGTGCAAAACCTGTAACCGAAATTTTCCTTCCTTCCAAGCGTTAGGTGGACACAGAGCTAGTCACAAAAAACCAAGGGCCGCTGTTGAAGAGAAAAAAACCTTAGAGGTGACGCCAAGGAATGATTGTGCTCGGTTCAATAAAAGCAGCCATGATCTGCTTTCTCTACAAATAGCCAACACCAACAACGTTAGCAGGATCAAGGGTTCTCAGGGAAATTGCAAGAGCAAGATTCACGAGTGTTCAATCTGTGGCTCAGAGTTCACATCCGGTCAAGCTCTTGGCGGCCACATGAGAAGGCACAAAGCTAATTCAGGTAATCCTCAGGTTGCTATAAATACCGATACAAGTGTGAACATTGGGTCTGGTGTTGTTGGGGAGATCAAGACGAGAAATATTTTGTCGTTGGATCTTAATCTGCCGGCACCAGAAGACGATCATCACCTCCGTGAACCACCCAACTACCAGTTCTCATCAACCAAACAAGCTCTGGTGCTTCCTGCCCCAGCCTTGGTGGATTGCCATTACTGAATATTTAAACATATGAGAAGTATGATAATTAAAGGTTAAATGTGAATTACAATTAGCCTTTTTCTAATCAATTAGTATTGGTAATTTCCAATCATTTAATTCTTTGTTTGATCATTTATTAGTTGAAGTGGAACACTTTAAGTAAGTGAATATATTGTTCATGGTTGCCTTCGATTCACGAAAAGTGAGTAACAACAAGATCATATTGAAAAAAAGCTTTAAGAAAATAATTCAAATACATCCTTTGGTATTTTTGATTCTTTGCAAGTGGGACAGTGATCGATATGAAACTCTTGAAAGAGGGAGAGAGAAGCACGAAACCGCATATGGTATGGAATCACCACCACAACAACAAGAAGTCGTGGATTAGGTTCTTGTTTTTGGCTAATAAAAAACCTAAAAGAGAACTCCTTAGCTATATCTTCTGTTCCAAACGCCAATAAATGAAAAACCATAAATGGATAGCAAGCTGAGTTGGTTGCTGCCCATATGCCATATGTATCCACCCATATTTTTCATTCTTTATTTTGCTCTCCATATCCATATATATATGTTTATTGATTATTGTTGTAACACTCTCAATCTTAATCAATGGTCCACCTTACTTCTAGTTATTCTTAGCCTTCCATCATACCTACCCAATTAACCAACTGTACTAGCTTCCCTTACTTTGGAAGTCACTTCAACTGTACTAGTTAAGACAAATTGATTGGGGTCCATGGGATTGCCAATTGATGTTTCCAAGAAAGATACAGCTAACTCTTCGAACATCACATATGTGTATTTTTCATATGGGGATATCACTTGCGCATTTCCACCAGTACTATTTACAAGGTCCATGTACAAAGCATACCCACGTTCCTTTATTGTTGTCTATATGTGCTGATGCTGAGACTGTTCGATCCTTCGTACCAAACGCGTTCCAATTGGATTCGAATAATTAACTCTCTTAAAACATCTTCGAGTTTAGTATTTTATGGCATCTGAAACTCTTTTGTATTTGTAATTTTTGGGCCTCGTAAGAATATTGATAGGAAGCATTATTCCTTTTAATTTACTCTTGGATCATGTGCGAAATAATTAAAATTCTATTAATAAGAATGGTTTTAAGATCTGGATCTTAAAATTCTATATCAACTAATTGTGAGTATAAAAACCTAGTAAACATCATTTAACATAAGTGCAAGCACATATTGGCAGTCAGAAGGGTTGTAGATCGAAGTTGTTTCGAAGAAAAATAGAGAATTTAATATAAATGTAGTCATAAAAATTGAATGTATCTCTCCATTGTAAAATTGGAAAATGAGATCATTGATACCCACCTCTAAGTTAAGATCGAGTTTGTTATGTGCACGTTGAGTTGAATGTTGGCATTAAGAGAAGGCAAGTGGGTACGTTGCGTGAGATTTCTAAAGACATACACATGTTATACCATCATAAACATCAGCACATGTAGTGAGGTGTTTATCTGTTATCCAATGTATTCTCTTTTCATCTATGTTAAGCATTACATATTCCGTGAACAAAAGTAGGAGCTAAGAGTTGTAATTAACATATAGTACTTGAAAATATTTAATATTTTCTTAGCCCACTTTATAAAAGGGTCTTGGCCAGTCAACGCATAAAGATCGTGTATTATTGCTAGCCTACACAGAAAGATCATGGCAATATTCGAAATTGAGGCTTTGTTATTCTTTAATTGAATGTTTTATAATTTCCTAATTACTTCCATTTGTTATGAAATTTCTATTATGAATAAAGCAATCTTAACTCCATTCGTGAAATAGCAATAGTTTTTGTACAAAAAGGGGTATTCTTTCATTAAAAAAACTGGCCCATAATTTGTTAAATTAGCAGTTTAATACCACTAAAAACACTCATTTAGTAGTGAAGAGTCTGATGTTTGTGATTTCCTCTATCCTAAGTTGTAATCTAAAACCAAAACACTTTAAGTACGTAACATGTGGAGTTGATACCTTGAAGTGGCTACTTCTCCAACTCTACAGCTGGATATTTAAATGAATACATCTGATATTCATATTACACAGGAAATGGAATTTTCAAAAGCATATATAATTCGGTATAAATTAAGAAACATGTCATGACCTGGGTCTTGACTTCACTTTGCACCATCAGATTTCGCATATGATTATTACGATGTGATATAGACAAAATCCTCATGTTCAATATACCTGTAAGTAGTCCTGCTTTGATCATTGCCAAATGGGCCAAATTGGTATTAGCCGGCTGCTCGTCCTATCTATTATTGTGGCTGGATACATGCTACAATGCTTTCATGCAAATAAAAAGTTTAGCACAATGTCAGGTCACACATGATAATCCATCCTAATCTTGACCTGATTAGGCCTTCTCAACTTTTTTTTGGTGGTATTGTATCCATATCTTGTGAAGCATTCAGCATAAATACGGTCCAAAAATTTGCATTTTGGTTTCATATTAAAATTATTTATCTCCATAGTTTGATGCCATAATAATTATTAGAAAAAAGAAACTGTGAAATGTGTATGTGTTGCTGTTGCTGTTGCTGAGTAAACCTGGCTAGTCCGATCGAGTAGCTCACAAAGTAAAGAAGTACTGGATTTATATTCGAAAAGAATTGTTGACAAATCAATGCATTGTGGGAATAAATATAATTTGATAAAAGAGAAAAAGATTCTAAAGAAAACCCTACCTGCAACATTTGCCATCCTCATGGATGCATGAACGTAACCAGTGGCAGAATAACAAAAGATGCTTTACATGTGGTGCTATTTGGCCTATGCTATGCGTCGTATGGATACAAGGAAAGGAACTTCCAGCTTGGTCTTTCTATTGCTCGAATGTGATATGAAAAGAAGTTCCATTTGTGTGTTATATGACAACATAAAGAGCTAGTGCTTAATGATATGATATGACAAATATTCCAAAAAGAGGAGCTAGTAATTTTTTCCTTTTCGTTTTTCCTTTTCGTGAAGAGACCGAAGCGTATGTCACCAATAATCCTCATGTATAATGTCTACTTACAAGCTCCTTTTATGAGGTTCTAAGTTAAACTGTGGAGTACCTGGACCCTGTAGTATGCCTCCAAGAAATGGATAAGTAGCGATTGTATAACTTCAGCCGAGGGCGACGTTAGCATGAAGTATGAACTCACAAGCCTCAGAAGATCAAACATATGGATTTGGAGATTGCTGGAGCTATAACGCTATTCTAAGATTAGGCTTTTCATGCCACTACCTACTTATACAGTATAGAACTATACGGCAATAATTCCACATTTATAAAGAGATATAAGTGTTCAACTTTAAATGTCCCAGTTGCTGTGGTGTAGTGGTTATCACGTTAGTCTTACACACTAAAGGTCCCCAGTTCGATCCTGGGCAGCAACACGTGTGCGTCCAAACGTTTTGGCAAACGACAATTTTGTTGGGGAACAGATCATCTTCCTATTACTTGTTCCTACCCTGTCATGTGACCCACTATGAAGTTCTAGACTGCAATAAATTTCTCGTCCTCATGTTGGGGGACTGTCTGCCCATCTTGCAATTTTGGAACATATGGCATAAAATTAACAATCTAATCCATTAAATGTGTCCGTCTTGCATTTTGACTTTAAACTTGAGCCTTTCAAAGAGAGAAAATAAATTACAGGAAAAAGTTGTTACAAGGAACTAATCATAAGAAGCTTTAGCTCTGACTATCTAGCAATTTGGAGGAATTCCAACCTGAGAAGTACACATACAAATGCTTGATGTTGATGGACTAAATAACAACCTTTTCCAGCATATGTATCTCATTCGTTGCATTCCTCCATAAGCGACTGTGCCTCCCTCAGTTAGCGAAAACATTCAACCTCACCTTAGCACTAACTTCTGGATGAAGTTTCAGTTCGGCAACATATTCTCCTGTTTCCCTGATCTCTGGAAGTGAAACTATTCGCTTGTCAACGTCCCTACAGAACAATGAAAAACACAAAGAGCGAAGCTAGATAAGCAAGGGAAATGAAGGCTAACTACGAATTGTCAATGCCTGTGTGATAGCTTGCAAGAGCATGATTATTCTCAAGTGTACTTGAGGTGTAAATGATACCTCTGAAGCTGTGCCTTGATGATGTCAGTGAGATCTTGTGCAGTTACACTACAAAAAGGCGCATAAATCAGAGAGGGTAAATTTAAAAGTGAAAATTGAATAAAATAAAAAGCTCAAATTTGAGTTCAACTGAACTCACGTTCCAAATATTTGTTTGCCCTTTCCACCTTTGCGCTTCACCTTGAAAGCTCCAACAGTTTCAAATATTAGAGCAAGCTGCTGTGCCTCTTCTTTTACCTGCATAAGTAGTTCAACTTCTAATGAGACTAGCACTTAGGAAAGGAAGATTGAACAAACAATCAGGGATGGTCTTAAATAGTGAGATCTAGTTACCCTTTTCTTCTCAGCTTCAATCCTTTCCTCTTCTATCTTCATTTCCCTAAAAAAACGAAGAACAAATATCCGTTGGAATTCCACCCATGATAACTCATTAGGTAAGAAACAGTTTCATTACTAAGAATAAGCTAAGAGCACAAGACCAATTGCTCTACTAGGACAAATCTCTCATTGGTCCAGTATTCATCATATTATTGACGGACCTGGAGTACAATGATTTACTGTGGCATTCCCACAACCTTGCTGATATGGCTAATCACAATAACAATGTCAAAACAAAAGGAGTTCAAACAAAGTAGAAATGCAAATGGAAATTTTGAAGTCCCATAGAAGCAAAACTCAATTCAAGAATAAATCCTACAAATTTGACTAGAATAATCATGAAGTGAAAGAATTACATGCTTTCCAATGTATAAAGACGAAATGTGTGCTAGACATCACATCTCAAAAATAAGGTTACATGAGCATGGATTTTCTGCTTTTGCTAAACATGAAACGAGGAATTAGTTGGCTTTGCAATAGAATATCATACTTTCTTCTTTTGCAGAAAACAATAGGCAACTGAAGGTTCTTAGTTGTTTTGACAAAGAACAGGTATACTATGAGCCAGAGGTTTGATAAAAACATCTCTGGAAATAAAACAAAGCAGAAAGAAATCACAAGTAAAATAAAAGAAAACCATGATTATCTGCACATTAATGATCAAAAGATACAAAGACAAGTTTTAAGCAAGTTTTTTCATACTTTATCTGCTAAAAAGCACATGATTTTAGAAGTTGATTATCAACATAAAAACAAGTGACTTTAAAAAAAAAAAAAACCATAAAAACAAATGAACTGCAATTAGTTTAAAAGAGATGCAAACCAGCTGTCAATTATGAACGCTACAAATCATAAACAGAAAATGCTTATTGGAACTCCATTCATTTACTTTCCTCCAACAAACAGCTGACTCTCTTAAGGGCAAAACACAATAAACACACTTTCTCAGACTTGCCAAATGCTGACAGACGGTCACAAAATCCTCGGAAATGCATGTACAGATGCCACTAACACTTATTTTGTGTCAACAGATACATCACCTAAAACTTATTTTGTGTTAACAGATCCATCACCTAAAACTCTGACAAATTAATTTAAAAATAGAAGGAAAATCTATATCCACCTATGGTATTTACATGTCAAAGTTCTCCAGGTTTTCCATCGCTTCTCAAGAAAATTACCCAAACGTCCTCAAGTTTGAAGCTGGAAGCAACTATCAACCATAACATGTATATCTGCTAGCATTTACCCAAATTTCCACATCAATTACCAAAATGCAAGACAGAGAAGAACTAGTTTACCAAACAATTCTAACTCCAATTTTGGAAACCATACCAACAGGGAAAATTGAAAGCAACAATTTTGACATTACTTGAGTAGAGTGGGAGTGACAAGCTGGGCCTTGCCCATGGGCAGAAGAAAATTCCTGTAAAATCCAGCTTTCACATCCATCAGCTGCCCTTTCTTTCCCAATTCTGCTACATCCTCTTTCAATATTATCTAACACAAAAAAAAAAAAAAAAAAAAAACAACAACAAAAAAAAACCAAGAAAATCCCATAACAAAAACTGCAAAATTATAGGAAAACCATCACCCCATTTGATTTCAACTGTAAAATAATTACCTTTCGAGTCTTTTTGGCTTTCTTTTGGGCTACAATCACCAAAACAGTGTTTCTGTGTAGTGTACGTCTTAACGACGATTCATTTGTCTTCACATTAAAGTAGTGAAGTGAAGAAGAAGAAGAACTCAACAGTGAAGCCATGGCCACCCCCACGAAAACTCTGATCTTATCCGCAGGGCACTAAACCACTTGGCCTTTTGCATCTCATGGTAAAAACCTTACCACCTGGATTGGATTTCGGATTATTTTCAACGTTATCCTCATAATTATAAGCATAATCGGTAAGAAGTGGGATTTAAGCCTCTTTTTCACTTGGGAGTTGAGGTTCTAATTTTGAGCCTTCTGTACCTTTCTAAGACTTTAAGTGACACTTAGTTCATTTCTAGGGTTTAAAACTTATTATGAAATTTTATGCTATATTTGATTTTTAAAATCATTAGAAATTTACTATATATACTGACTCTTATTATATAATTTTATCAAATTTTAT
>JANIHZ010000008.1:9411165-9423220 GCA_027478365.1 Erythroxylum rufum
AATGAATACTATTTTATTTCATATACATAAATTTTACGTATTTAAAAAATATTTAGTTTAAAAGAAAATGCGACGGTCTCTTTTTTAATTGTTGTTTTATATTAAATTTAGATTATCTATTTCTATTGTCTTATACGAGTAACTATTTATGTAATTTCCTTAAATCCTATTAATTAATTAAATAAATACTTATAAAATAAGGTAAGGACGTAACTGGTATCTGTTACCTATCGGGAGCAGAATTGATGATGCGTTTGAAATGAAAGCTCATGTCTTCAAACTTTGAATGCAAATTCCCAAGCCTGCCCAAGTTGACCCACCCAGGCCATGAATACTTGTAGATTGATTGTAGGAGACTGCGTCATTAGGCATGTGCTATAGCTATTCGCATGACATTGGTCTGAGTGGACCTCAGCATTAAGAAAATTACATGGATTCTAATAAATAAATAAACATATATTGCCTGCCCACATAAAACCATCTGAACCAAGTGAATCACTTGATCACGTTGCTAGTGACGGCCTATTCAGATGTTACCTAATTAAACACTTTGTTCTTCGCACCCGTTGATGTAGACCTTCCCCCGACCCCCTTGGGGAGATTGGGGAGAGACAGAGGCTTTGATGGCCAATTCGAGGGCTAACACATTTGAGTGGAGGCTACAAGCGCCTGCATATCTGCTTATAAAAACTGATTCCTGCTTTAAAAGTTGATTGCGCTTAATTGACAAGACCAAACAACTTGTGATAAATCTTCTCCGACTCTCAAGATTACTAGACTAGATCATTCCTAGAATGGAATAAAGGATTGCGACTTCAGATTGGTGACTACCGTTCTCATGATATGCTACAAGGAACCACGTACATTATTACACATATGAGCAAGCGTTTTCTGTGAGAGAGAGATATCTTCGGCTACTATTAAATATTAATTTCAAAACCGTGTCCTCAGTCCTTGGTTCACCAGTAACATATACTTGGGAGACATTCCAATTTCCTAGGCTATTGAAAAAGAACCGTGACTAGTTTCCTTGAGCGGAAATTTTAAAACGCAAGTGAAAATAGTTAACTTGGACTGAGATTGATAACCAACACTATAACAGATTGGTTGAAAATCCTTAATTGACAATAATGTCAAAAGCCAAATGGTCAATAATAAAATATAATTGTCCATAGTAGAAAAGAAGCACACCTACATCAATTAGTTTTGTAAGGTACATCAACTAAGGATAAGGAGAATTTATTCTTAATCAGAGAACTAAGTTCTTTTTAGACACAATTTTATTTTAAAAAAGTTTCTTAGACATTAAAATTAGAGATAAAAAATATTAAATGTTTTGTACAAAAAGAAGATAAACATGCAAAGTTCAACTCAACTCTCTTCTCAGGACTGTCTCCAACTGAGGAAGGTCCTAAGTGGGATGAAACCAAGCTTCCCAGTTGACTTTCACTTCTTTCTCTCGACTGCTGTAATCTTATAATTTTTTTAAAGAACTGCCAATGAGGACAAATGCTTCATGTTCTTCCCCACATACTCTTTAAAGAGACGCGGATAATAGTGTTTTATACGAAACAGATGATCCGCAAAACCCCATTCTAGGGAAAGTGAGACTTGACATATCAGTGTGATCGCATAGGTGAGAAAATTGAAGCAAGATCCTTGAAAATGATTTCTGGGTCCACTTCATGTTTTCCTAGTACCTTTTCACAGGGCCTGCAAATGTATTCTGTCCCTGAAGAAATTGTTTCTTCACTTGGGTCAAGTTCTTCATTAGAAACTCACTCAAATTCTCTCCTTTACGGTCTTTCAATTCTCAAAGACAAAGTTCATCAGGCGCAGTCTCTAGTTACCATCCTTATCTCGCCAGATCGGACGCAGACCGAGTCAACGTCGACTATAGCTTTAGGTAGCTTGGAATCTATGATCAAGGAAATAGTAATCACTGCTTCTTCAATTTTGCTTACTTGTCAACAGATGGCTATTGATACCAATTCAGGCAATAATAATACTATGGACGAATTGCACCAGTCTCGTGGCAAGATCCAAGATCCAGGGTTATTAGAGCAGACTATTTCTGCAAATCGAGCAGGTAACATCGGTCAAAATAAAGAGCAAAGCTTTTTTGTTTCTCATGAAACTTTAGACTGGTATGGTGAGAACTATAATACTTGGAACAACAATAGTGGTGCCCATGCCATGAGCAGTCATATCAATAGGGTTCCGAGGGGACATTTTTCTCAAGGAAACGACCATATTGTTGAAGGGTTACAAGAGAAAAGGCCAGAGAATTGCGATATAATTGAACTTGATGCAGAGGATATACTAGCTAAATACACACATTATTGCCAAGTTTGTGGGAAAGGATTCAAGCGTGACGCAAATTTGAGGATGCACATGAGAGCTCACGGTGATGAGTATAAAACTAGCGCCGCCTTAACCAAACCTATGAAGAATAGCAAAGGAGATGCGATGGGAGAGAATGATTCTTCAATGAAGTTGCCGAAAAAATACTCATGCCCACATGAGGGATGCAGGTGGAATAAGAAACATGCCAAGTTCCAGCCATTGAAGTCCATGATATGTGTGAAGAATCATTACAAGAGAAGCCACTGCCCTAAAATGTATGTGTGCAAGCGTTGTAATAAGAAGCAATTCTCAGTGTTGTCTGATCTAAGGACTCATGAGAAACACTGTGGAGATCTCAAGTGGCAGTGCTCTTGTGGTACTACTTTCTCTAGGAAGGACAAGCTTATGGGACATGTTGCTTTGTTCATTGGCCACACCCCAGCAATACCCTCGACAAAGCCCCAAGAAAATGTAGTAAAGAACCAAGCGACTGAATGATGACAGGTAACTGATGAAGTCCATAACATAGCAAATACTTAGCCGATGTCAGAAATTTTTTGCATGCAATCTTCCCAGAGACACTAAGTGTTGTATATGCACCGTATGTTCATCTTATTACTACCACAGTTACGAAATCTTACACTGATTAAGGGGGCCTTATTTATCTTGCAATATTTTTAGGGTATGATGCAACTCTATGGGAGTCTCTACTTTGTGGGATCAAAATCTTTCCCTGGCGAAAAAAAAAAGAGAAAGATATGGCCCTCATACAAGGACGATGCTACCTGCAAATAGTCGAAAAAATAGTATCCACTATTATCTGGATACGAAGTTCTGTTTGATTCACGTAAATATGGAGGCATAGCGTATAGCATATAGTTTCAAAGACACGGTATTTCACGTACTCTGTAGGCTTCAAACTCTTGATTTTATGATCTATACCATACTCTTGCAAGTACAACAATCCATGAACAGCAAATATGCACATGCACGCATTTCTGCGTGCATGGTTCTAGTGTCTTTCTTATACCTAAAGTTTTTACCCTAACATTTAGGTCTTAATACCATCTACATTTATATAGTTCATTTTTCATCACTTCAGGGTTAATCTAGCTACCCCTTACAAGTATGAGAGGTTTTCTAAGTAGCAGTTAAAGGATTTGATTCTTCTAGAGATGATTAGTTGCATGATTTTGGGATATGTTCTGTGAAGGCACCAAATTTTTGTGATCACAATTGCTGTTTTCTGTTGAAATTGCAACAGTTATCGGTATTGCTGTTTTTTACAATATTAAAATGGCACTCTATATAATTTGTGCCTAGGAAAGCTTTAAATAGTTTATGTGGAGTTGATTTGAAATATATAGATTCTATCTATTCTAAGATTTTTGTTTTTTAAGAGGGTATCCGGCCATTTATGTGACGAAGTAAAGTTCTAATTAAGGATCTTTTCATTTTGAACAGAAAACATTTCATATTAACTAACCTCTCTTATTGTAGTTTTTACAATGTCTTGTTTTACTACTTAAAACCTATCCTATGTATACCACAACTTAATTAGCATCTTAGAAACAGTAGTAAATTATATGTATCATGTAATAACCTCAAATGTGTAAGCTGCAGATTTGAAATCTATGATTTCTTAATGCTAACCTTGTATATATTAAAATTTTTGTAGTAAGTTACATTATTTAACCAATAAAGATTTACTTTCTTTTATAGTAGCTTAATATTATCAAGGAAATTTTAAAGACTATTTTAAGTTGTTAAAAAGTTACGAATTATATGTAATAGGCAATCAATAGTGTCCTTAAAGAGTAAAGCATGTGTTATCATGATTTGAATGCTATAATTAATACTTTTCACAAAGCCAACAACCATCGAAGAAGGTTTTACAAGTGTCCACTATGAAAGAAAAACGATTGTTCTTATTTTTGAATGGGTGCATACAGAAGGAAATGTGAATGTCTAAGATGTTGCTTTTAAGCTCGCTTACAAAAATTGAGAGTTTGAAAGCATAATTAGAAGATAAAGAAAAGATGAATATTATGATAGCAACAAATTTCTAGTTTGGAATACAAGATTGTTGATTAAAATAACGTGATAGAGAAAATCGTAGCTAAAAACTAAAAATGTTGTATTAGAACTAACTAATTCTCACATTATTAAAAAGAAGAGTGTCAACAGTTTGACAATGTTGGGACTATTAACATGTTTAATTGTTGCCATCTTTATATGCTTGTCTTATGTGCTTGGTAGTGGAAAACAAGCTTTGCCTACCTTATGTACGTATACAAGTTGTCTATTAAAAGGAAAAAAAAAACTTATATTTATTTTAAGAGTTTAAATTTATGCAGAAATGAAAATTAATTTAGTGAATATGTGGAAATTCCCTTTTGGAAGCTGTTGTACAAGGATTTTTTTTTGACAAATTGTAAATTATATTTATCAAAAAGAGTTATATACATCCAAATTTGGGGCATACCCCAATCGGCAAAAGTAGAACAAAATAAACCCAATAATTCCCCTTACACCCATAATGAGGTTAGGACATCACATTTAGGTTTGTTACATCCGATGAAATGATTGGATTAACTAACAACTTATCCTATGATACTCAAAAACATCGACAGAAATATGGGTTTGGCTAAGTTCATTAAGTAGCCAACTCTATCCATCGTCAACAATAGCTCCGGCAAGGTTGCGGGGTCATGGACAGCACTTGATGTAGTAAGGCGTGCTGTTGTGCATGGGCCATGCAGCCAGTCACTACGACCAGCAAATCTCCGAAGATGTCAGGGGACGCCCTCATCACCTATTAAGCATTTTAAACTAAAAAAGGACCAGAATCACCAATTACATCATACACTATAAGAATCAAAATGTGATTAACTCCGGGGGTACAACTTATAGAGTAACTTGTACACCACGGTTTTAATCTTTGCAACAACAGCAACACGAGTATAGACAGCACCATCCAATTGCAGCTCATTCTGGGTTTTCCCAATTATATAGACAGTACATAGAAGTCCTAACCGTGCAGCTTTGCGCCGGATAAAGGCTCTATGATAATCCAACTGTATCCACTTGATGGCACGTATAAAGGAGGACATTTCTCTACTAGTACTGAGCCAACTGCGAATTGCTGCCCATACATCTTTAGTAAAGCCGCAAGTAAAAAAGAGGTGAGCTACCGATTCTGTTTCAAGACCACAAAGTATACATGTTCGATCCATCTCCAAAAAAATGAGATTGTCTTTAGTGGGCAATTGATTCCTTAATCCGAGCCAAGCAATAAAAGAGTACTTGGGTGGGATATAACATTTCCAAATCAAAGACATCCAAGGCTTACCTGGCTGTTTAGTGTGCAACAATTCATAAATTTTTTTAGAAGATAAAAGGCCATTCACACAATGTTGTTGTAACACTCTTACTGCCGTAGCGATATCCCCCAATTTGTTAATCAAGGTGTCTTGAATGGAAGCTAACTTCTTCATTAGGCCTGAATCATATCCCGAGGATGGACTTACCATTCCCATATAGAAGTTCCCTATAAATAGATATCATGAATCCAACGAACCCACAAGGAATCGACTTCTGCATGTATGTTCCAAAGTGTTTTTGCCAACAAAGCAAAGTTCCAGACCTTACACTGTTTTAATCCCAAACCTCCCTCTTCTCTAGGTAAACACATACTATCCCATGCCACTTTGTAATACTTACCTCCCCACAAGAAAAGTCGATAAAGTGAGGTAATTTTGTCAATAATGACAGCTAGGAGGGGAAAAGCTTGAAGCCAAAAAGAGAGGACCCCCTGAATAACTGAATTAATCAATTCACATCTCCCAGCATAGGATAAACTCTTGCCATTCCATGAATGTATACAAGTTTCCACTGATTCAAGCAACACCGAGTATTGAGCAACCGAAATTTTCATTGGGGCTAAGGGGACGCCCAAATATCTAACCAAAAACTCACCAAGTGGAAAGGCAACTTCGTGTAATATAGTATCTCGCTCCCAACCCCAAACTCCTCCAAGAAATATGTTAGATTTGGTCGGATTAACATGTAGCACGGCCACCTCCTGTAGTTCTTTCAAACTATCCAGCAAGATCCGTATGGAGGTTATATCCCCTATAGAAAGTAGCATAAGATCATCAGCGAAAGCAAAATGGGTAATAGCAAGCTGTTGGCATTTCGGGTAATAATTGAATGAGGTGTTAGTAGTGCTCTTTTTTAGTTCTCGAGAAAGATATTCCAAGCATAAGAGGAAAAGGATGGGAGACATCGGATTACCTTGACATAGCCTACGCTTTCCTTTGAACATACCATGTAAAATGCCATTGATCATGAGTGAAAAAGAAGAAGTAGAGACACACTCCATAATCCACCCAATGAATAATTCAGGGAAGTTTAATCTGTGTAACATTTCAGCTAAGAAATCCCAAGAAACCGTGTCATAAGCCTTGGTAATATCAATTTTCAACACACATCGGGGTGAAATGTGTTTGCGGCTATAACCCCTCACAAGTTCCTGTGCAAGGAAAACATTGTCAAACATATTCCTACCTGGGATAAAACCTGCTTGAGCTTGGTCTACTAGCTGTCCCACTACCGTGGTTAATCTCGCCGCCAGAATTTTGGTGATGGTCTTATACACAACATTAAGGCAAGCAATCGGTCTAAAGTCAGACACTTTTGGTGAAGAGCTCTTTTTAGGAATAAGTGTGAGAATTGTGTGATTGAGCTACTTGAGCAATCTGTCACCTTAAAGAATTCCTGCACTGCCCTCACAGCATCCGGCCCAACCCGCCTCCATTGCTTTTTAAAGAAGGAATCCGTGTAACCATCCGGACCCGGTGCTTTATCATCACCAATATCAAAAAGGACCTGTTTAATTTCAGCAGTAGTAATAGGGGCAATCAAGTTAGCATGATCAGAAGGAGCTAAAAGTGGCCCAAGTTGGATAACCTGTACATCCGCATGCCTTCTAGGAGAAGGGGAGCCCAAGAGATTCCTGTAGTAGTGTAGGAGTTGATCAGTAACTTCTTCCAATGATGAGGATTCAGACCCATCGTCAGTAATAAGATGAGTACTAGCATTCATTTTAGCTTTCTTTCGGACAATGGAGTGAAAATAGCTAGTGCTCCGATCTGCCTCCATTAAATGGGTACATTTCGCCTTTTGTTGAAAGAAGCTTATATCTGCATCTTGAAGAAAGCTAGCTTGCTTCCGCTTATGAATAACCAGGATTTTCAAGTCTTCATCATCCGGGGATTGGAGGAGGGCCTGGTAGGCTTGTTGGAATTCTTCTTGTGCTAATTTCACTTTGGTAGTGATGTGGCTGAAAGCTTGTCTATTCAAGGCTTTTAAGGGTGCTTTAAGAGATTTCAGCTTAGTGCAAAGCGAGAATTGAGCGGTGCCATCAACAACCATGCCCCAAGTTTCGACAACAGTCTCCTGAAAGAGGGGGTGAGTAAGCCACATGTTAAAAAATTGGAAAGGGATCTTACCATGAATCTGCTGGTGGTGAAAATCAATGACCATGGGACAGTGGTCCGAATCAGCCATCATAGGGAGAAAGTTGGCAAAGCAGTATAAGCCTCGAACACCCCAAGCTACATTGATTAGTGCACGATCTAATTTGGCTATCCATTGATTTTACTACCAAGTGAAAAATTCACCTTTATAAGGAGCATCTTCCAAACCTAGGGCCATCCGAAAGTCTTGGAGGTCCTTGAGGGAGTAGGCTGAAGGGGTTCGGCCTCCTCTGCTTTCATTTGCTAAGCACACACAATTGAAATCTCCTATGATTAACCAGGGAGTCAATTGATTTACATTCAGTCCTGATAGAGATTGCCACAGGTCTCTTCTTTGAGAAACACTATATAAGCCATAGATGCATGAAACTAGAAATTGATCTTGTGTTGTTTTACTGCGCACAACACAATGAATAAGTTGTTCACCTTCAGCAAGGATACTACAAGCATAATAAATGGGATCTCATGCCACCACCATTCGGCCCCCAGAAATGTGTACAAAGTTATGCCGAAAATTCCAGCCAGCAAATTTATTCCGCATAAATTTCTCCAATCTTCGCACATCAAGTTTAGTTTCTAAAAGACACATAAATCGACATTTGTGTTGCCTAATTAGTAGGCTTACACTGTGCTGTCGCGAGGGTTTGTTCAGCCCTCGAACATTCCAACAAAGAAAGGTCATTTCATCAACGAGGAAGGGCCAACCCTTCCCTCATTCCGACGAGTATTAGCATTACCATCAACCTTCTCAGCATAATTCGATTTCAAATAGTTCCTTTCAAGTGTTCTGCATATTGGCACAACCATACCTTTAGGCTCTCTCGGTCCCCTTTGCAGCTCAGCCCCTTTTGTTCCTTTCACAACCCTTCGGGAATCCGAGAGTTCTTCTACACTCACCTCCATAGCTGGAATGGGAATACTATTAAGGACAGGACCTTCGGATGAAGGGGTGACACCAACTCTGGGAACCTAACCATCCTTACTGGTAGAGATGTCAATGGTTTCCTCCACAATCCTAGTGCAAGGAACTTAAAGTTGGGGTATCATGATCGGATCTGCATCAAATAGGGCCACATTGCACTAACTAAGTCGAGTTTGGACGGGAGGCTCAGTATTTGGTCAAGTTGGTTCCTTCAGAATCTTCCTTGAAGATTGTTTGGGTCCTTCTTGTTTCCCACCGTTAGTAGACGAAGCTATAGGTTCCTTCAGCAGACCATTACCATTTAGCTTACTATCCAATGGAAGATGCCCTGTTCTCCGGCAAAAGATACAAAAGTGAGGAAAGGATTCATACACCACCTGTTGGGTATAGCCTGGTCCCTCAGGCAATTGGACTTGAAAGCTAGTAATTGTCGGTTTGGAGACGTCCACTTCAACAAGCAAGCGTGCATATCCAATTCTGCTTCGATGCCCTGTGATTTGATTTGTGCAAATTGGTTTGCCTACCCGAGATCCAAGCTTCGAGAGGGTGGCCTCATGCCAAAAAACCAATGGGACATTTGGAAGTTTAATCCAAATTGGAATTTTCAGAAATTCATCATTGTTAAAAGCAAAACCTTTGTTCAGCACCTTCAGCAACAAAGTCTTGCCGTAGAGGGTGTAAGGCTCACCCATCAAGACAGAGGCACGGTCCTCTTCACTATCAAACCGAAATACAAGCCATCCCTGGTCATGTGGAAGTAGGCGACGTTGCACTCCCCAAGTTGCTATCAGCCCCTCAACAGCTTTCATTCCCGAAAAATGGCCAGTAAAGCGACCAACCAAACTGAAATCCCAAGCATCCTCAATTGGTCGGAAATCTTCAGGTGTCATGATAACAATATCATCAACCGGTTTATGAACCAGATGAATCCCTTGTGTCAACATTCGATTATCCTTAAACAGACCAGCATAGGATTTCTTAGCTTTGGTTGGCTTTGGCGTTTTGTCAAGCATCTGGTGGGGAGTTGCTTCTAGAGAGTCACTGGTGCTGTCCGAAGTGGAAGATGCCTCATTGTCCTCACATCCATCACTATCATCATCAGAAAGTTCATTACCTGTGGATGCTACCTCATCCCCCGGGTCGGCAATAATAGGACTTACCGTTTTCTCTTTCATAGACGCACCTTTGGTCCCTTCCTCATCTAAGGCTTTAGACGGTGATTGAAAACCCAAGATAATCTCCTTCGTAATGTTTCTACCACGCTGTTTTTTCTTAGGCATTGCGCCTTAGCTGTTGGCCGAAGGTTGGCCTTTAGCCAGGGTCGGCCAAAGGGGGCATCGCACCAATCACGCCCAATACCACAGTTCACCAAATCGCCTAGCAAGGATGCAGTGCGCCAATGAAAGTCAAATGTGCATCAAAATCTACAAGCAGTAGGCACATCCACAAGCGCGCAGCGCCAAAAGGGGGGGGGGAAGTGCGGACCCTGCACCAACCAATCCAAACTCAACCGAGAATCCAATCAGAGAGATGGTAGGTGAAAGGCTAAGGGAATCCGTGAAAACAAAACAGAGGAGTTAGCCAAGAAGGAGCAGTAAGGTGGACGAGCCCAAAGTGGAAACCCTAGTGAGAGAAACTCTCCAACGCCCACTTTTTCTCTCTGTACAAGGATTATTAAAGCCATCTTATATTGCATCATACTTATAAACCTTAAAATTTTTATTTATGTATGAAAAATATATTTTAAAAGTATTAAAATAAACTTGTAATTGTATCAAAATCCATAAATCTAAAACAAACATATAAAAATGGAACATCAAAACAGGTATAAAATATAATAACGTAATTAATTACAATTCTATTACTTGTTAAAATACAAAAAATGTTTACAATTGGATGGTAAGCAATACAAATTAGCTTCTTCTTATCAACGCCTTCTTTTGTACATATATTCTTAATGATTTCCTTGTCATTCCCTTAAACTTCTTACTAAGTGATGCCTCGTTATAGGTTATACTACTACTTTAAGTGGATATAATATAACACACCACTCTTATAGGGCATATTCCCGAACATAACGATAATATTCGGGAATATACTCTACGGGAATAGTACGTTAAGACTATCCAAATAACACATTACAAACTTTTCATGCATCAAACATATCTTAAGCAACTCATATTTCATTTAGGCCCATTTTAATACAAACATATTTAATCAAAAAAGTCATTACATTATAGAATTCATATGTACATAATACAACAGTAGCATAATAAAATGCTTAATTCAAATTAACTAAAGACATATGCAGGTGCCAACTGATCCTGACCCTTAACATACTCATGCTCATTTGTAGTGGCTTAACTCTTATTGGTCTAATTAGATAACTCCTCTAATTAGTTCTCTGTGTGCATATGATTAGTTCTCGTAATTCCTTAAGTAAACTAATTCCTCAATGAGGTAATATTGTCTCATGTTATTTTCGGTTTCTCAATTGGCTTTTTTTCTTGAATGATTTTCTCCTTTCATTCGATTTCGTCTGATTTCATATTGTCTTATTCTAATGTTTGTTCATTCATACTAGTTTCTCCACACATTTTAATTTATTTGCAATCTGAACTTCCTGTATCGGTAACACATTCATCATATCTAATTTGTATCTTCTGTACATATTTAAAACAGAATATAGTATGGACCTAAGTTCTCCTCGCATTGGCAATAGTGTCACCTCAAATTCAAGAATCCACTCACGTAGTTGGATACTTTACATCAAACAAAATGCATACACTCTCAGTAGCATATTCTACCTCTTATGCCTGAGTCTCCGTTAGAAATAGGACTCTAACATTCACTTTCGAGTTGCTCCATCATCATTCTTTTTTAGAAGTAAACCATCTAGTCTACTTAACCTAATTTGGTGAAATTCTTTTTCAAAAGAAGGTTTCTTGCAACTAGCATCTATACTGTTCATGTAATCTTTATCAATCAACTGTTTTCATCATTACTTATCAGTTATTCTTAGTACCTCAAGAAAATTATTTTCAACTATTCATAATTTCTCAATAAGATCGATTTCTGTCATAACTTATATGATCATAATATCTTTTATAATAAGGCTCAGCGAAGCATTAAGCATATTCATTTACTCATATACCTTGGTATATACTATAAAGATCATTACATCTTATCTAGAGATGTATTTATGACAATTCACCAATTAATAACTTATGCTAAGGATACCTTAATC
>JANIHZ010000008.1:9466197-9481525 GCA_027478365.1 Erythroxylum rufum
CCTATATCTTGCATTCAACTTCTATTTTCCCCTTTGACATTCACGCATACTTTGCTTGAAAGTAAAAAATCTTCCTTATGTTTTGATCTCTGTGGGACGATACCCTTACTTCACTATACTACAAATCAATTTAAGTAAGGGATTAAATTTGTAGGCTAACGATAACCTATCATTGCCTAAAGCTGATCATATCTGGTCCAGCCCTAGCCTGACCCATAAGTGTAAATAACTTATGAGTAAAACTTATCTAAGTCGTCTAATTAAGTAGATTCAATTAAAAAAATTTTAATTTAACACTGCGTGAAAAACTTACTAAATTGTTAATTTAATTAAAAAAAGGTTCAAATCAAATTTTAGATGATCGTAAATTTTGTTTTTAAAAAATGGAGTTTGTATATTAATTTTTTTTAAAATCTACTTATATGTTATAAGGTGCATTAAAAATTGACTAGATAAATATAATGTGTTGACTAAAATTATTACATTGATGGGAACTCTTATCTAAACTCTTGCTCTTAAACCATTTATTGTCAAATCACTACTATTTATATAATTTCTTTTTAAACAAAATAATATTTTATTGTTTTAAACAATGAATTAATATGAAATTAATGAATATAACTTATTGCAATGTATTTTTGTATAGATTTATTATCTATTATAATAATAATAGCTGTGAAAATAAATGAATTGGGATGTCCGGTAGATTTTGGTTTTAAATACAGTTGAGTTTTGAATTGATATTTTTCAACAATACATTTAAGCTTGCTTTGGTAACAAATCATCCAATGATGTTTGTCTATTTGTATGCAGGATAGAAAATACTTCGAAATTTGTGAAGTAAGAGCCCAAACTTGTCATAACAATGATCAGCGATTCGCGCTAGAAAGAATTCCCACAGTACAATGCTTTTCATCAGAAGTTTACATAGACCATTACGAGCTCATGGATATGCTAGCAATTAAGCCCAAAAACAGAAAACGATAATATGTTATTTCCGCACATACCAAGACAACTTCTGGAGCTTTAGGTCTCCAAATAATCATCACATGAAGCAAAGAAAGAATCAAGCTCCAGCTGAAATGAAGTGAAAATGCCAAAGGATTGAGGTTGCCCAGCATCAAACTTTTGTTCAGCCACCTGTCACTGCCACCACCGTAACCCAAGACCAATTACTCACCAAAGGTAAGGCATTGGCATGGTGGCGGCAGCGGCGGCTACTAATATGCTAAGAGACTGTAGCCTAGCTAGTTCATACAACAAGAGAAATCAAGCCCTTGAGGAGATGTGAATGGACATGGTCATATGGGTGCCTTAAAAGGGTGAGAAAAGTGAAATGGGAAGTGGGGTCCTTATACAATGGTGTAGCAATGGCCGCATCTTCCATGGGATATGCGGGGAGCACCTCCACCACTGCTTTCTCCACATATGGTCACCACTACTTCCTTTCATTCTATATCTTTTTTCTTATTTTTTGTACCTTCCAATAACATTACAAACGTTTTCATTTATTTATTAATTTCTACGCATCCCATAGCTTCAGTGCATACAAACACGTATATTATAACTTCGGGAGAACAACTTTAAAGTATAACTACCGAATTCTACATGTTTTTTAAAAATTAAACATGATTTTCATTAATTTAATATAACGTATATCATAAAATTGAATGGCTCAAATTCTCAGCCATTTAATAAAAAAAAACAAAAACGAAAAATCTTTGGGGTAGGCCATATCTGCAATTTTCCTTCAGATAAAATAACAACAAAAATGATGATTGAAACCATATTTTATTTTGTTTTGTGAATTAAATTATTTTTATTATAGAAAGAAAGAGAGGTTCATTAGGAGATGGAGTATTGCATTTTTTTTAGCAAAGAATTCTAAAATACAAAATCATTTTAAATGATTAAGCTGAAATCACTTTGAATTCTATAACATAATTAATCCATAAATATAGTAAGTGTGAATTTTTATTTAAATTGAAAACGAAATAGTTTTAAAATGAGCACCGTTTTACTTGATATTTTAGCCCACAAATTTGAAAAGAACTCAATTTCGGCTCAAAACTTGGATAACTTAAGTCAGACCTTTTAATTCGGGCCAAGTTGGGCAAAATTGTCGTCCTTACTTTAAAGCTATGTCTATTTATAATATTATTTGGACCTTTTATTAATTTAAGTGAAATAAAATCTATAATTATAATTAATATTAATTCTAATTAAATATTAATTAGTTCCAAATAAGATACAAGATCTTATATCGATATTTATTTATTAAGTATCTCATATTTAGTTTTAAAGTTTCTCAAACTTTATAATAAAGTTTAATTTGATAAATTATTTTTCTCTATTTAATTGTTCTTTGTATGTAACTCATTAGTTTATTAACAATCTTGTCAATAGATATAAATTATAATATAAATCATATTTAAACTTATATAAATTAAATTATATTAATTTATCTTTAATTTTCTAGTTAAATAATTTATATTTATAGATCAAGATTAGTATTTAGCAACATGTCATGACTACCTCAATATTATTAAAAAATAATGTAGACAGTCTAGAAAATTGTGAAGAAAATTAATCTAGAAAGTCTAGAAAAATGTGTACAAAATTGATCTAGAAAGCCTAAAAAAGTATGTGCAATTAATTATGAAGAAATATCTTATACGAATTCTAAGTCCAAAATGATAAAAAATAGGAAGTAAAATAAATAATATTTTAGAAGTCACCACCGACTTCCTACGACTATAAATTGAAATGTAACTCATTGAAGTAAGAAGACAAACATTGTAGGAGTATTATAAGAAAAAGCAATAAAGCTCTTTTTGTACAAATCCCTCTCTTGTGCTCTCACGTTCCAAAATCTAATAGTTATATCACAGCAGTGTTGATCCTTTTTAATGGTCTTTCTTGCTTCACCTAATTTACCAACCTTTAATTATACCCAAACGTTAATTCTTATCTTCAACGGGGAAGCATAAAATTATTAGAGCATCCAAACAAAGATTCTATTCATCTCACAAGACTTGTGGGATGTTATAGAGAATGGTTATGAAGTCCTAACAAGCTAAGAACAATTAGCTACATCAACAAAAGTACAATAAAAGGATTATAGGAAAATAATCAACGTGATGCCAAGGCCTTACTATTCATCCAACAATGAGTTTATACAATCAAGCAAATCAAAAAAGTCATGGGAGACATTCAAAATTGAGTTCAATGGCATAGACAAAGTAATATCCATCAAACTTCAATCTTTATAGAAAGATTTCGTCACACTGTTAATAAGAGAAGATGAATTCTAATTCATCTAATGTCTTCAATTAAATTAGAAGTATGGGGACATAATAGAAGAAAAAGAAAATAATAAAAATATTAAGAAGTCTTCCTACAAAATATGATCATATTTTGGTTGCCATAGAAGAATCAAAAGATTAATCAATACTCACTCTAGTGAAATTAATAGGCTCTCTAGAAGCCCATGAAGTTGGACTAAAAAGATTAGAGAAACCACTAGAGCAAAAATTCCAAATAAAAATAAATATCTCCAAAAATGATGGAGATAAGAAGAATAATCATAGTAAAATTTTTCAAAAAGGAGGAGCACTTACTAACCGTTGACGGAAAAAAAACATTGTCGCTATTAGATCCCATGATGATAACTAAAAATATATTCATGATGTTTTCCATGTGCTTGCTCAAAATCTATTAAATGTAGGCCAATTGATTTGCAAAAATTATAAAGTCGTCTTTGGTGACAATAAATACATTATTATTAACAACAAAAGGACAAGTTATATCTTCTATTAAAATGGTTCCCAATAAGTTTTTTCCTTTAGAGATGTTATTTGGTAAGAAATCTACATTGAGAAGTGAGAATACGGATGAATCTAAATTGTGGCACTTGACCTTATTAATTTTAATGGCCTCAAACTCCTAAAGTAAAAGAACATAGTGCTTGGGCTTCCTTTATTTCTTTTTAAAACAAAGCATGTGAAGGATGCATTTATATTAAATGCATAGGATTCCATTTCCAAAAACATCTTGAAGAGCTAAGACTACTCTCCAGTTGGTGCATACTGACATTTGAAGTCCATTAAGAATCACTAGTGTTGAAGGTAAAAGATATTTTCTTCTCTTTATCAATGGTTACACACAAATGATGTGGGTGTATTACATCTAACAAAAATTTGATGCATCGTCTTGCTTTAAGGAGTTCAATGCCCTAGAAGAGAAATAATATGGGCATTCTTTCAAAATCTTGAGAACTGATTATAGGGGAGAATTTAATGATTATAAGTTCATAATTTTTTGCAAGGAACAAGGCATCGAAAGGAGCAACTTTTTCGACTGCAACGAAATAGTGTAGTCGAAAGGAAGAATAAAAACATTGTTGAAATGGCTTGATCAATACTACAAGGTAAGAATTCACTAAAGAATTTATGGGTAGAAGGAGTTAATACTGCAATATACATTCTAAATCATTCTCCCACTAAGATAATCCTACTTATGAAGCATGGCTCGAAAGAAAGCCAACTGTTGACTATTTTAAAATATTTGGATATAACATACTTACTCATTCCAAAAGATAATTGAGAAAAGATAGATGAAAAAGGAGAAAGTACACCTTTATTGGCTGCAACAAGCATTGAAAATGCTACTGATCATATAAGAGACAAACAAAATAACTAATGATTTCAAGAGACGCCATCTTTGACGAAAGAGCAAGCTAGTAATGGAACAATGAAGCCATAAAAGGAGTCAAGATTTAGGTAGAAGTCCTGAGCAGTATAAATCAAGTTATCTAAGCTTGAGGAAACCATCACCATCACTGTCATCAACATAATATGATCATCAACATTAAGCAAAAGAAAATCAGGAAAAGGAAGAAGTGCTTCAACCTCAAAGATCAACGAGGCAATGAAAGCCAAATCCATGATATGCAAATGTTGCATTCTTCATTGGAGAACTTCAAAAATATGAAGAAGCTACTAAAGAAGAAGTTTGTAGAAAGGTTATGGAATGATTAAGAAAAATGGTATGTGGAAACTCATGCAAAAGAAAAAAGAGAAAGAAGTCATTGGGCTAAAATAGATCTACAAAATCAAATACAATGAGGATGGATCCATTTAAAAACATAAGCTCGACTTATTACCAAAGGCTAATAACAACAACTAGGTATCGACTTTAACAGGACATTCACTCTAATTGTTCGCATGAAAATAATAAGAGCATTGTTAGCTTTAGCTGCATAACTAAATCTTTAAGTATATCAATTAGATGTGAAATCAACCTTCCTGAATGGGAAAATTGAAGAAAAAGTCTACGTGGAGTAACCAAAAGTGTACCAAATTTAGGGAAAAGAAGACAAATTTTATTGGTTGAAAAAGGTATTATATGGACTTAGACAGGTTCCCTAAGCATGGAATAGCAAGATTGACAAATACGTCGTAGAGCACAGCTTCACAAAAAGTCCAAATGAGCCATCACTATATATGAAAATATGAGGTAATGATTTCCTAATAATGTGCCTATTTGTGGATGACTTGATTTACAATAGCTACAACACAAAGATGATGGAAGAGTTCAAAGAGGTCTATGATGTAAGAGTACAAAATGACCAATCTTGCACTCATGAGACACTTCCTTGGTATGTAAGGCAAGAGCTTGGCCAGATCTTTGTCTCACAAGAAAAGTTTGCAGATGATCAATTAAATGAATTTAGTACGTGAGACGTTCAACCACTTATGACACCTATAACAATGAATAAAAATTTATTTAATAATAATAGATAAGAGAAAGTTGATGTAATAATATACAGAAGCCTAGTTGCTTCATTAATGTACTTGACAAACACGAGACTAGATATTATACATGCTGTGGGCATTGGGTCCAAATTCATAGGTGCTCCTAGAAAAGCACAATTTATGGAAGCCAAGAGGATACTAAGATATGTAAAAGGTAGAAATAAATTTAGTATCATGTATGAGACAAAAAGAAATAATAATTTGATAGGATATACAAAAATTGATTAGGTTAGAAGCATAGATAATAGAAAAGGTCATGGGCATCACAGAATCAAAAGATTATTGCATCATCTTCTACTGAAGTAGCATGCATGGCTACAAAAAGTGCTACATGTGAAGCTATATGACTTAGAAGAGTTTTGGAAGATATATAACAAGACATGGAGGATCCAATAGTGATTCATTGCGACAATTAGACTAACTAAGTCAGAGGCATCCTGACTTAAAAAATTTTTAAAATTAAAAAAGCAAAAAATAACGTCATTTTTAGAAAAAACAACATTGTTTACTTATAAAGGTCGAGCCTCGGGCATAGGCAGTTGACTTTGGGCTAAACTGGGGTAGGCTGGTTTGAGCCTGGTCCTGGTTGCCATCTCTAGTGACAATATGTCAACCATTGTGATGACAAATAATCTAGTGTTTTGTGAGCGAACAAAGCACATTGAGATAAGATATCACTTTATTAGAGAGCTCATAGATCAAGGAGAGATCAAGATGGAATTTTGTAAGACTGATGACTAATTAGCGGATATCTTCACCAAGCCAATCTTAGCAGAAAAGTTCATTAAATTAAAAGACATGCTTGGAGTGCTAGACATTATAAATTAAGGGGAAGTGTTGAAAATTAATCTAGAAAGTCTAGGAAATTATAAAGAAAATTAAGCTAGAAAGCCTAGGAAAGTGTTTGCGATTAATTATGAAGAAATATCATATATGAATTCTAAGTCCAAATTGATAAAAACTAGGAAGTAATATAAATACTAGGCAAAATATCTAAAATATTTTAGAAGTCACCTCTGATTTCTTACAGTTATAAATAGGCTTGTAATGTAAATCACTAACTTAAGAAGAGAAATATTGTAAGCATATTGCAAGCTAAAGCAATAAAGTTCTTTTTATGCAGATCCCTCTCTTCCCTTCCCATGTCCTAAATTATAACAAATATGAGGAATGTTAAAGTAGTTTTGAGCTTCTCTACTAGTTAGGAGTAAGATTGTGTACTTCTGCCTGCATCTCTCTTACATCTTAGTGGAATTTCTGCTGAGACATTGTTATTATTATTAAAAAGGCATGGAATAAACTTTTTATACATATTTTTTTTATATAATTTAATCCTTTTATCAATATTAAATTAATGTTTATTCTATTTGAGTCAAATCATATTAGTTATCAACTATTAGTAATTAATTATATTGCTGATATTTGAAAATTATTTTTAAAGTGTCATTCTACTTTGGTTAAAGATTTTCTAAATCAATATTAATCAAGGACAATATTGGAACATTCTTCCCAATCATTCTAGGGTGATGAATTTTATATTGATCATTTAACTACTTCCATATAGTTCATGTTATATTCAATGACTATCGATTGAGTTATCATTATCTAAGTTAGATCATAAGTAGTATCAAAATATAGCAATCCACATATGTGATACTTTGGAGATCTTAAGTCAAAATATTACTTATATAATCTTTATAATAAGAATTTTCATAGNNNCATAAATGATGTTCTAAATGAAATTTTTGTTTGAGATTAGTTCAGGGAATTTGTTTTCTGATAAGCACTCATACATTTGCTTAAATATCTTCATACTTTATTTTATGAGATTGAATATTTCTTTCACAAGTATAATGTATTTTAGTTTTTTTTACATTCTATTAATTTATAATCTTAATATAACAATGATGAAGAATAATTTAAGAATAATACATAAATTCAATATGAATATCATAAATATGGATTCATCATAATATTGTTTGCAATATACATTTATCTTATGAACTTTATTATATACATTTGTATTTGTATAATAAAAAATGTCTTTAAATAATTAAAATCACTAAAACTACAATTAAGCGATTGAATGTAAAATGTAAACCTCTAATATAAAGGTAACTACCTTAGTAGGAATGCATTATTATTTGAGCACTTTCAGACTTGTACATACAAACATTGTGTACCTACTTTTAACTTAAATTCACGTATCTATTCTTACCAATCAAAAGCCATATGCTTAAATTGGTTTTTAGTTTCACTTGCAGTCTCTATAGTTTGAGATCAAAAGGATTAGTGGTTTCCTCTTCCTTCATGGCCTAATAATAAACAAAAATGTTTACATGCTTAAAACAAAGTCTAACACACAACTATTAGGAGGATCTAAATTAACCATAGAAAGGTATTGAGTAGGACAAATAGAAGAAATATTAACTAGTAGCTAAGCTCACAAAATTAGGAAATATGACTAATATTAGGTTACTAGAATATCAAAATTTAGGTCTAGATTTCAGCTAGGAATACTAAAATTTCAGTTTGGTATAGTTGGGTTTTTAGAGTTTGAATGCTAAAAGTTTAGGCTTAGAATTTCAGGGTTTAATATGGCTGGAATTTATTGAGGAACAAAAAAATGGAGGTAGAAATATGGGAATTACTCTTAGGGTTTAAGAATCACACTTAAAAGAAATCATCACACCTTTTAGTTAAAAACTCAAGTTCGTAAAAATGAAATTCAAATTATTTGTCAATGAAGGGCTGGATATGCATATATTCATAGATAAGTTTTTATAACCTTTATTCTAGTATGATCCTAACAAATTTAAACATATTCTAATAAAAATTCCATAAGTTCTAAACAAATAGGTAATATATCTAAAATATAATAACATATTTAAATTACTACTACTTCTTATCTAATAAAAATCCTAACACAGTCTAAATTTTAGCCCTTATATTTGATGTCAACTCATAGGACAAATAAAAGAAATATTAACTAGTAGCTAAACTCATAACATTAGGAAAGATGACTGATATTAGACTATTGGAAAATCAAATTTTAGGGCTAGATTTCATTTAGGAATATTGAAGTTTCAGTTGGATATAGTTAGGTCTTTAGAGTGTGATTGCTAGAAATTCAGACCTATAATTTTAAGGTTTAATATGACCAAAATTTATTGAGAATCATAAAGAATGAGGGTTAGAAATCTTGGAATCACTCTTAGGGTCTAAGCATCACTCTTAGAAGAAAGCATCACATATTTTACTTGAAAACTCAAATTTGTAGAAAATTTTAGATCGCTTGTCATTGAAGGGCTAAATATACACATATTTATAGAGACGTTTTTAGAACCCTTATTCTAGTTGGAAAGGGTTCTGCAAAAATTTAAATCCTATTTTAATACAAAAATCTATAAGTCCTAAACAACTAGGATAACATATGTAAAATAAGATAACATATTTAACTGACTACTATTTCCTATCTAATAAGGAATCCTAACATAATCTAAATTTTAGCACTTACCTTTGATGTCAACTTAATTCCTAATCCTCATCTCACCAAATTAAAGCTTGTAGTTAACTAATGTTTCCTCTTTTATTTCTTTTATAAACTTTAAATTGTTTTGCATCAATTCTCACCAGCTTGTGTAAAGGCATCCTCAACATAGAACGTGATAAATATGGATCATAAAAGTTTGGATTCAACTTCTAAAATTCAGATTCTAAAATCCAAGTACTGTCAGAAATCAAAATTTTCACTTGATAAAAAAATTATCAATATCCTCCACCTTTTGTGGCTATAATTAAGAACATCCTTTTTCTCTTTTTTAAGATGGGGAATGGTTTGAAGTCTTATAACTGCATTATGATATTGTGTATCATCATATCCATGATAAATATTTAAGTCTGCAACATTAAAGATAAGACTAATTTCTATGTCACTTAATAATTTCAAAACATAGCCATTATCACTTATCGTCTTGATGATCTTATAAGGTCCAACACTCTGTGAATGAAGTTTCCTTTTCTTTTCCTTTCAAAAAATGCTCTAGATAGATCCTAACCATCATTATATCCCCTTCATTGAATTCCACCAATAGATAATGTTAATCAACATGTTCTTTATAAGACAAGTTTTTGGTTGTTATCTTTCATTGTACCTCATCAAAGATGTCCCTCATATGTTATGAAAAACCTTTAACACTAACTATTATTGTTTGTGGTAAAGGAATCAAATCAATAGACTTCCTTGGTTGAACCAAATTAAAGGGCTTTTGCCAGTAGATATATTTATAAAATTTTTATATGCAAATTATGCCATAGGAAGAATTAGGTCTTAAAATTTCACATCTTCTTTAATCAAACATCTTAACAAGTCTTCCAAGCTTCTATTCACTATCTTTGATTGCCCATCAGTTTGGGGATGGAAATAACATGAAAATTGAAGCTTAACGTTCAATATTTTCCATAGAGTTCACAAAAAATAATTTATAAACTTCATGTTACGACTAAAGATGATGGCTAAAGGTAATTTATAGAGACATACAACCTCTTTGAAGAAGAGTTTAGCAATATTGGCAACATCATGAGTCTTAGAACATGGAATGAAATGAATAGAAAACCTATCGACCACTATGAAAATATAATCATGACCTCTTATAGTTTTAGGTGTAAAATCCATACTTAGGTCCTGCTATGGTTTATCATCTATGAGCAATTGTGTGTATAATCTAGAATTTTATTTCTTTCCTTTAGCTAATTGATTTGTTCAACATTGTCATATGAACTTATACATGTTCCACTTTAAAGAGGGTCAATAAAAGTGATCTTCAACCATTGCAATTTTTTTTATCTCTTCTAAAGTGTTCTGCTCCTCCTCCTCCTTATAATTCCTAAATCATATATTCCTATATAGAAGTATTAGGTAGGTAAAGTCGATTTCCTTTGAAAAGATACTCATCATATATCATAAAAGGAAAGTGTTGGTCTCTTTGTCCAACAGTGGTTTCTGAATAGATTATTCCAAAATCTCGATCTAAAATATATTCTCTTTTATTTTATCAAACCCCACAACCTCTTTTGCTAAAGTGTTAAGCAAATAACTCTTCCTACTCAATGCATCTACTGCGTTATTCTTAACTCTTATAAGATCTTTAATAACAAAGTTAAATTGCTCCAAAAATTCACTCTATAAAGCATGCCTTTTGTTCAAGTTCTTTTAGAAATTTGAGTGTTTAAGAGATTCATGATCCGAATATAGAATTAACTCTTTTTATGAGAGATAATAGTGCCAATTATAAAGAGCATGTACTACTATATCAAATTCCGTGTTATAAGTTAATTATCTTTATTTATCTTCCCTTAAGTTCTCTCTTAAGTAAGCAATTATGTGTACCTCTTGGATGAGTATGCCTCCAATTTCCCACATCAGATCGTCGCAAGCAACTTGAAATACCTTAGAAAAATTTGGAAATTATGAAATAGCAGATTCAGTCATCTTTTTTCTTGATTCTTCAAAAGATTTAGTTGTTGTCTTAAACCAAGTAAACTGTCCTTTGTTCATAAAATCAGTAACGAGTGCCATTATGCTGCTAAAATTACAAATAAATTGCCTATAGGATGTTGCTAAACCATGGAAACTTTATGTCTTATGCACATCTTTCAGACTAGGCCAATCAAGGATGGTCTTAATCTTTTTGAGATCCATCTCCACTCCACAGTAGGATACAATAGAACCCAAAAGTACAACACTTTATTGTATGAAATGACACTTCTTTAAGTTCATATAGAGTTTTTCTTGCCTTAAAACTCTCAGTACTTATTGTATATATAATAGGTGGTATTCTTTATTCTTGCTATATGTTAATATATCATCAAAAAATACCACCAAGAATCTGCCCACAAATGATTGAAACACTTGATTCATCACTCTTATAAAAGTGCTAGGTCCATTAGAGAGTCCAAATGAATTCACCAATCATTAATAAAGTCCTTTAGTCTTGAAAGTCATTTTCCATTCATCTCTAGGTTAATTCTAATTTTATAGTACTCAGTTCATAAGTTTATCTTGGTAAAAATTGTAGCACCAGTCATCATATCTAACATGTCATTAAGCTAAGCTATTGGAAATCTACACCTTATTGTGATCTTATTTATAATGACAGCCAATATACATTCATTAAACTCCTCCCTTTTTAGGATTCAATAGTGCTATAATTGTACATATATTAAGACTTTCTTGAATAAATCCTTCTTTCAGTAACTCATCTACTTATCTCTTTAGCTCTTCATTCTTAATAGGATTCAAGCGATATGCTGAAAGATTTGGTATACTAGATCTAGGTACTAAATCAATAGCACGTTGAATATATTGTATAAGAGGTCATCACCTAGTAAATCATCCGATGTAAGGTCTAAAAAAATTAGCTAGCAATTCACCCACTTCTTTTAGTAAGGTAAGGGGTGTTTCAGGTGTTATTTTTATTACTTCCCTCACTACTATTGTAAACACAATTCCCTTCTCTTTGCTAACAACTTCAAATTCTCTCTCTTTAAGGATATTAAGAGGCTTCTTCTTAGCATTTATGGTTATTTTGTTACTTCCTCTTTGTTTTTCTACCTTATCTACCTTCATAAGCTTTAAAGTTATCTTATTTTCATGAAATATAAACTAATATGTGTTAGCTTTTCCAAAATGCTGCACATCTTGATCATAAAATTACAGTCGACGAAGTAAAATGTGAGATACTTTCTTAGGAGTTAGGAATGACATCATACCAAATATGATGCCTCACATATTCTTAATTTAGAAGACACCAAACACCTTCGAGCAACTAGTATAGGACTATCATCTATGCAAGCAACTTTGCAGGGATTTAAATGTTTCTCCGTGAGTAATTTCAACTGTTTTACCATGTTTTTTGATACAATATTCATAATACTTCCTCCATCAATGTTAAGCTTGCGTATTTTTTTTTTGCATCTAACTTGAGCAAAGAAAATAGTAGTACAAAGTCATGCTTCTTGTTCATTTGCCTTAGGGGTCGTAAGCATGCACCTCACTACATTAAGATTTATAGGACTAGTTAGTTCATGACTAGAGTCTCCTTCCAGCTCCTTTCTAGCTTCATGCTCACACATACTCATTAGGTTCTTCCTTTTCTTCTTCTCCCATCATATGCAAACCTCTATTAGGATATTTATAAGCAAATTAGCCCATCTCATTGCATCAGAAGCACTTCTTGTTGTTACTGTCTCCTTTAATCCCAGTCTCAACTATGGCTTTACCTTTAGGTTCAGTTCCTTAAAAAGTTTTGTAGTTGTTAAGTGATACAAATTTTGATGCATTAGATGATGGACTAAAGTTTTACAGGTTCCTGTTCGTTGCTTCTTTTTTTTTCATTTCATTTTCTTGGCTAACGATTCCTTTTCAGTGCGTCACAGTTCTCTTCATGCCAAACTCATTGGCTTGACTTTGAAACCTTTTTAGTTACTTGTCGTCCTAAATATTGTTTCACTATTAAAGCTAAGTGATATGCATCTTCAAGATGTATATCCTTTGCATTATTAACTCCTTGAAAATTTCTGCTCCTGAACCATTTTTGTAGTGAGATATAAGTTGTTGTTCTAAGCCCATCCTTTTACATTGGATATAAAGTTCATCAAATATTTCCATGTACTCAGTTATGGACATAATCCCTTTTCTAAAGGTCGTGAGTTGATTTTGAAGATCTTCCTGATAATTAAGTGTTAAGCATTTTTAATAACTCAAGTTTCATCTGTTCCCAATCAACAATTGATGGCCGATCTATTTCTTGAAGTCTATCTTATACTGATCTCCATCATATTTTAGTGTGTCCAATTAGCTTCATCTTTGTGAATCAAACTATTCGATCTTCTTACAAGTGGTACCAATTAAATAAATCTTCTATTACTAATGTCCAGTCTAAGAACAGGTATGGATCCATCCTTTTTGCAAAATTAGAGGCTTTAATATGAACTTTCTTAGTAATTTCATTAAGTATGTTGTGTGTTTCATCTCTATCGTGTCCTTTAAAGGCTCACATGCACTCTCTACGTGCTACCGATTGGTTTCTTTGTCTTGGATCTCTTGGTAGACATTAATTTCTAGACCCCATTTATTGATTAGTTTTAGCCTCTTCATTTTGGATTTCACTTTATCCACCCTCACCATCAAGTGTAGTTTGTTGTTTGATATTATTTTCTAAACTAGTTCTTGGAGCACCTTGTGATCGAGGGTTATTAAGGTCTAACATTTTTATAACTCTTAGAAGTAGTTCATATCACTCCTAGTCACTGAATATTCCTTCATATGCTCTTTTGTTACATGTCACCATAGTGAACCAAAGTTTAGTTGTGTGGACAATATCATAAGTCTTGACTAATATATTTGCACATGATTTCATAATGAAACCATATGGGTTTTTTACAGCATAAGAATCAAGAATATACATATTGTTGCTTCTTGCAATCAGATGCACTAACTTTCCATCATTATTGAATTTTGACTTTGCAAGTGCACTCAAAACTTCTTCTTTATTCCTATATTGTACTGATTGTGCATCTTCATTCTAAGTCTACTCCTTCATCAGTCACTACAATACAATCTTTATTAACAACACCAATGATATCATCAAGTTTTGAACCAACAAGCCCTGAAACCCTAAGTAATTGCTGGTTAATCTTTTCAGCTCCATGTTCTGTTAGTTTTATTTTGTTGTCCTAGTCTTTTAACCTGTTGCTTTTTATCTTGTTGTTTATGTGTTTGAACTTGTTTTTCAATCATTTCAACTTTAGAATTTACTAAAGAATCCACTTTGTTTTATTTTTCTTCATCGTTAACTCTTTGATCATCTCTTACTGTTAAACTCTCCATATCATCAGATTTTGAGCACCTTCTATATGTAGGCTCAAAGATTCGAATTGATATACTAAATTTGGAGAATCAAAATTAGTACATGATTTTTCAATAAAGATTTTCCAGTATGTTGCATGTTGTTGATCAATATCAACACTTTCTTTTCTCTTATTACCACCTTCTTTATGTTCAACATCAAGTATAGGTTGTTGGCTGGCATAATTTTTTCTTGTGGGAGTTTTGACTTTTAAGGAATGCATATCAAGGTTGTCTAACCTATCCAAAATATGTCGAATATGTTTCTTTATAAGAGTTGTTATATGTAAGTTGGGTTTTGGAACACTTTGTGAACGAGGATCGTTGATATCTAATTTTTTTGTAATATTCATAAGTATTTCATTTTGCTCTCTAAGCTAGTTAATTTTTTTCTATATGCACTTCTGCTATGTGTTACTATCATGAACCAAAGCTCTGATACCAAATCGATATAGGACAAATAGAAGAAATATTAACTAATAGCTAAACTTACAAAATTAGGAAATATTACTGATATTGGGATGATGAAATATCAAATTTTAGGGCTGAATTTTAGTTAGAAATATTGAAATTTTAGTTTGATATGGTTAGGTTTTTAGAGTTT
>JANIHZ010000008.1:9481625-9492176 GCA_027478365.1 Erythroxylum rufum
TGATTGTTGAAAATTTATGCTTAAAATTTCAAGGTTTAATATAACTAAAATTTACTGAGGAATACAAAGAATGAAGGGTAGAAATCTAAGAATTATTCCTAGGGTCTAAGAATTATTGTTAGAAGAGAGCATCAAATCTTTTAGTTGAAACCTCAAGTTTTTAAAAAAAATTTAGATCGCTTGTCTTTGAAGAGTTGAATATACTCATATTTATCGAGAAGATTTTAGAACTCTTATTATATTATGAAATGGTTGCTAACAAATTTAAATCCTACTCTGATAAAAATTTTGTAAGTCCTAAATGATTAGGGTAACGTATTTAAAATAGAATAATATATGTAACTTACTAGTACTTCTTATCTAATAAGGAATCCTAACATAATTTAAAACTTATCCCTTATTTTCAACTCATATTTTTCTATATAATTTAAGCTCTTTTACATTAGGTACAGCCTATAAAGAGCTTTTCTTTTGAAGGTCTTTTGGCGATTTGCTATTTAGTTGTTATTAAACTTCAGAATTACTTGTAGAAAGAGCAAGAATCATTACTAGTGTACCACCTGGAAAGTTCCATGCAAAGAATGGAGAATGCTCGAGTGACGAGTAAAAGAAGAAAATCAAAATACTTGCAAATGCTCAAAAGTAGCCTAATGCCAACTTTAGTGGCTAGCGCGAGAACTTTTATGCATGTTGATTTCACCTTCAGAATTGTCATAACCCTTTTTTAATGTCTGAATCATACCCAAATTCCAGTCTTTTTGACTTGTAAATTAAACAACCTTTCTATAGCTTGCTTTGGCATGCTGCAACGTTTTGTTAATCTGAAGCAAATAGAACTCATAATTCAAAAAAAAAAATTTCACATACCCTTAAGTTTTGGCAGTTAACTGGAATCATCTCTCTTTCAGCCAAAACTGGTTACACTCAGTTCAAGAGGAAAGTGAGATTGAGGGCTTGCATGCTACAAAAGCAAAATAGCCTAATATGTTCCTGTTTTCTTTTTGCAATTTACCAGGAAAAGGAAAAAGGTACAGAAGGAAATGTTAATGAGAAAGTTCTGTAGGGATACCCTAGGACTGAAGCAAGAAACAATTAGTAGTAGTTGAACATCCTACTCGGCCCTGGAGATTTTCTTCTCTGCTATAGAATTCCAAGTAAAGGAAACCTTATCCAACAGGCAAGCAAACTGATAAACTTATATTCTTATATTGATTTGTAGTCCAAACTCCGAAGAGCTTATGCATAGAATAATAAAGTAGACATGGATCTGGGCAATTTATATCATATCCTAATCAACCATAACAAATTGTAGAATGAATCCTGCAGCTTTCACCCTGAAGAAAAGAACAATGAATCCCTTAGATGTTTTGAGTATCATACAAGAAATTCTAAAGAGAAAAAGTGTTCCCATGACAGTGAAAAAGGAGCAGAGGTGCCATATTCTTTACAATTTAGCTAAGTACATAGGAGCTATCAAGCAACAAGCTGTATTAATTGTTGCACTTCTCAATCAAATTATTCCCTACCTTTTGTTTCCTATAAATCACTGTCCAACACTTGTGAGCGTAAACCATATCCTTCCAAAATGCCTACTGGTGGCACCAACCAGCCGCGAGGAGACACCAGGCCAACACATCCCAAGCTTCTCCGACTCATTGCTATAACCATACTAGCCCTGATAGTCCTGGTGGGTTTAGCTGTGCTCATTACCTGGCTAGCAATCAAGCCTAAACGCCTTCTTTACACTATTGACGATGGCTCAATCAACGACTTCAACATTAACACTGACCATCTTAATGCCACATTTGGTCTCGTCATAATGGCACACAATCCTAACCACAAAATCTCCATATACTATGATTCAATCGAAGTGTCAGTGGGTGTGCATGGCCAAACCGTTGCGTTCAATACCCTCGAGCCATTTTATCAACCTCGCAAGAATATGACTCGACTAGATGCGAAGCTTGACTCCAGAGATGTGGCGTTGTCAAGCTCTTTGTCTAGAGAGCTCAGGTTGGAAAAAAGGTCGGGGCAAGCAGAATTAGATGTCCGAATTAAGGCCAGGATTCGGTACAAGATAGGAGTGTTGAAGCTGAGACATCGTACGCTCAAGATCGAGTGCCCTGTAATCATCAACTTCTCTTCCTCCAAAGGTTTCGAGAGGGCTTACTGTGATATAGAATAGAGTCTTCTGTGGGACTTGTAGGATTATTTATTTATTTGTCTTTTTTTTGGATTACTAAGATTGTTGTTTTTGGAGTCCTTACCTGTTTTTCTTTTTCAATCATTAAGAATTGCTTGATACGTTCATCCCATAACGGCATAACCCATACATTCTGAAAAGTGATTTGTTTTATGAATCTCCTAATACGTGAAAATCATTAAAATTATATGTCACGTTGTGAGGTCTATCCAATTTGATTGGGCTTGTGCGCTCATCGCCCAGTAACAAAATTCAGTTACTCAAATTTTATTATCAGATTAAGGTTTACAATATGCTAAATTTATAAAAATAAAAGAAATAATTTAATTAAAATGATTCTCTTTTGTATTTAAAAATCTTCTTTTATCTAATTTTGAATTAGACCAAATCTTTGCACTTCTGTTATGTATTTTAATTTTTGAAAAACATAGCAACTGTTTGTGTTTTAAAAAATTGAAATTAATCGATTATGCACTTTGTAAGCATTTAGTATCAATTTCTAACTTAATTAATAATTATTAAAAGTATCCTAAAATATTAAATTCATTAAGTTATAAACATCACAAACGTAAATTTTTGAGATCTTACATCACACTTCAATTCATTTTTTCTTAATTTTGAACCCTTAATTTGTAAATTTTGAATCCATTATAAATTTAGGTGCTGAAATATAATATCCATAAATTTAACACTCAAAAGACAAAGGGGATAACGATTTTTAAATATTCAATTTTATCAAGTATATTAATAGTTAAATTTTACATAAACTTCAAAAGAGAAAGAATAGAGTTTAGAGAGATAAGATTTGTAAGATAATTCTTCTCGACTTCTCATTGAAACTATATGAATTTATACAATGAAATAATCTTTAACTTATGGCTCACCACTTTATAAACATGGAAGTTGAAAATGTGCGATAACTGAAAAGGAAGTGGATATACTAACTCAAACAACTTGGAAACAAAATAAATGGAGAATGGAGAAAATATAGGAGTCAATTGCACGTCTAGTTTGACCAGCCAACTTGTCCAGCAAGGTTTCATGATTTACCCCCATTATTGTTAAAAACCAGTAACAGACAAAAACTAGTAACTGATAAGTGAGACTCAGTCAACACACATCCTCTAGTATCATATCAATCCTCCCTTCGCAAATTGTCCTTGTCCTCAAGGGCAAAAGCTAGATATGTGCGTGAAAAATGTCTGAGGTTCTCCCAAGTAGAATCCGAGTCTGGAGTGCCAGCCCACTTCACTAGAATAAGGCCTGTAACGCCCTTTTTGAATGACCCTCTTGTCCAGAATTCGTTCAGGTGTTGGAAGGACAATAGATTCTTCTGTTACTAGAGGAAGAGAGGTCAGTGGAGGAGGGCGATCACCAAGGTGTTTCCACAGAAGACTTACATGAAAAACGCTATAAATCTGCGCTCGTTCCGGTAAGAGAAGTTTGTAAGCGACCGTTCCAATTTTCTCCAAAATTTCAAAAGGTCCATAAAATCTAGGAGATAATTTCAAAGACCCTCGAAAGGCAACAGTTGATTGTCTATAAGGTTGTAACTTGAGATAAACAAGGTCCCCAATAGAAAATTTATCTTCTCTCCTATGTCTATTAGCCTGCAACTTCATTCTTTCCTGTGCCAATCTCAAATTACTCTTTAAATCCTTCAGTACTTTTGCTCAATCACGAAGGTGCTCATCAACGGCTTGAACTCTAGTGGTTCTAAGAACATATGATAGCATCGTAGGAGGCCGACGTCTATAAACGATCTCAAAGGGTGAGAATTTGGCAGTAAAGTGATAGCTTGTAATATAGCTAAATTTGGCTACCAAGGTAGCCAATCAAACTACTTTCGCGGCTAGTCACCAGTGAAACACTTGAGATATTGTTCCAATATTCTATTGACCACTTCAATTTGTCCGTCAGTCTGCGGGTGATAACTTGTGCTCATCTGTAGTTCTGTACCCTACAGTTTAAATAACTGAGACCAAAAAGAGCTTAAGAATACTTTGTCATGATCAGTTGTGATTGATTAAGGAATGCCATGTAACTTGACCGCATGATGGAGAAATTCGGTAGCCACTCCTACCGCACTGAATGGATGTCATAAGGGAATAAAGTGATTGTACTTTGACAATCGATCGACCACCACCATAATGACACTGTATCCTTTGGAGATGGGTGATCCTTCGATAAAATCCATGGATACTTCTGACCATACAGATTCAGGAATTGGTAGTGGTTGGAGGAGCCCAGTCGGCTTCATAGTTTCATACTTATTCTTTTGGCAGACTGAACATTCCCTCAAAAGCGCTTCACTATTTTGTGGAGTTCAGGTTAATGGAAATTTTGTTTGACTCGTGCTAGTGTTTTTAAATATCCAAAGTGCCCACCTGTTGCTATTGCATGGAACTCTTTTAATAGAAAAGGAATTAGTGAACAATTAGGATTGAGATTAATCTTCTCTTTAAAATAGCAAATCACATCTTGAAGGCGAAAAGCATGTTGACTTAAATTTTGGCTAACCTTAGTTGCGTAAAAAGGGTCGCGACTAACTTCTTTTTGAAGTTGTTTCCATCACTCCGCCACAGGTAATGAAACAATAGACATATACAGTTCACCAACACGTGACAACACGTCTGCACCCTGATTTTCCTTTCCTGGTTTATATTCAATCCTGTAGTCGTATCCTAATAACTTCGGAAGCTATCTAGCTTGTGTTAGGGTTGTGATGCGTTGCTCTAGTAAGAACTTAAGGCTTCTTTGATCTGTCTAAACAATGAATGGGCGACCGAGAAGGTAGGGCCTCCATTTTCGAACTGCTTTGATGATGGCCAACATTTCTTTTTTGTAGGTGGATAAGTGTAAGGCTATCCCTTTTAACGCCTCGCTGAAGTACGCTATTGGCTTATGATTTTATGATAATATGGCTCCAACTCCCATTCCGCAGGCATTGCTTTCAACTACGAAGTCCTGGGTAAAATCAGGAAGTGCTAGAATGGGTGGTGAAGATAAAGCTTCCTTTAAATTTTCAAAAGCTTCGCAGCATCTGAACTCCAATAAAAACCATGTGTAGTTAATAATTAAGTTAAACAAGCAGCAATACCTCCAAAATTTCAGATGAATTTCCTGTAGTATCCTGCTAAGCCCAAAAATTCACAGACACTGGTTTGATTAGTCGGTTGGGTCCAATTCTTGATTGCTTCAAAATTTTTTTGATCAACGGAGACTCCTTGTTGAGAAATAACATGCCCCAAGTAATTGACTTCGGTAACCCTGAACTGACACTTACTAGCCTTGATAAATAAACTGTGAGATTTAAGAATCTGCAAAACTTTCTCAAGATGATGTTGATGCTCATTCTAGCTCCTGCTATATATCAAAATATCATAAAAAAACTAAAATGAACTTCCTTAAATAAGGTTTAAAGATGTCATTCATCAAAGCTTGAAATGTTGCAGGAGCGTTGGTAAGGCCGAAAGGAATAACCACGAATTCGTAGTGGTCTTCATGGGTTTGAAACGTTGTTTTGTAGATATCTTCATCTTTGACCCGGATCTGGTGGTAACCAGAGCGAAGATCCAAGTTTGTATAATAGGCCTACCAATACAGTTTATCGAGGAGTTCATTAATTACGAGAATTGAAAATTTATCCTTTATGGTTATCTCGTTCAAGGCCCTGTAGTCCACACAGAAACGCCAACTCCCATCGGATTTCTTGACCAAAAGCACGAGAGATGAGAATAGGCTTCGACTAGGTCAAATTAGACCTATTGATAACATTTCTTTCACCATCTTCTCGAGCTCCGTCTTTTGATAGAAAGGGTACCGATAAGGCCTAACAGATATGGGACAACTACCATCTTGCAAGGGTATGTGGTGATCAAATTCACGTCTAGGTGGTAGCTGTTTGGGCTGTTCAAACACTTTTTGATATTTTGAAATCAAATGTTGAAAGCCTGGATGAATTTTAGAATCTGTGTTTGTGCAACTGGTGCTAACCTGCAAAAGAAAACTAGTGGCCATGTGAAGGCTGCCGTCCTTCTTAGATAGGGGACCCATCTCTCCTTGTTGCTCTCTTTGGAATGTATGAGTCTGCTCATCCCATTTAATGGTCATGGTCAGTTTGTTGTAGTCGGTTTTTATTAGGCCTAAAGTAGCCAACTATTGGACTCCCATCACCACTAGACAAGTAGCCACAGGTAACACAAAGAAATTGGCTGAAGTTAAATACCCTTGGATGGTCAGAGTCACGTTCAAGCACCTTCCTTTGCATGTCACCTTCTTACGATTAGCCACCATCACTTGTAGAGATTGATCATTCACCACCTGCAGCCCACATGTCTTGACAAGGTTTTGATCCAAAAAATTATGAGTGGAGCCGTGGATTTATTATACACCTCCACCAACCTTGCCACGCCTATTGGATCTGCCAATGTACGTGGTTGTTTGATTTTAACCTCCAATCGTATCTCATCCTTCAATCCTGCAATAAAACAACCGACTAGGAAATGGTGAGGTAAGTCATCCACTTGATTAGACAAGTTTTCAAACTCTATTTGATATGATGTCTAATCTGATGTTTGTCGAAGGCGGTTAAGAGCTTCTGAAGGGTCCTTATAATCGGTTGGCCCGAATCACTTCAACACAGCCTTAGTGAATTCAGTCTAGCTAACCGGTCCTTGATAGCATGCATACCATCGGTGCCACCGCAACGCCACTCCTTTGAGGTGGAAGGAAGACAATTGTACTCGATCTTCTGCATCAATAACCTTGAAATCAAAGTATTGTTCAGCCTTATGGGTCCACCCATGAGGGTCCTCACCGTCAAATTTTGGAAATTGTAGTTTGATGTGGTGGCGAGAATTTGAATTTTGTGAATTGGATGTGTGATTCTGGTTTGATGATGTACCTTGTGAATGGTGGTTGGAAGCATGATTATTTGGTGGAGGGTTGTTGTTGCCTACATGAGGATTATTGGCAGTTGAATGGTAAGCGAAGGGATTCTCATTGTCAGAGCACTCCTTCAATTGGGTAACAAAGGCTTCCATACTTTGCATTTTGGTCATCAAAGTTTAGAGAGTCATATGTATTTGGTCGAACATGAAATCACGTTTCCTTATCACTAAAGTGACCTCATTATAGAACTCTGCATTTGTTTGTTGCCATGTTCCCATCGAACCAAACCTGGCTCTGATACCACTGATAGTTAAATTTTAGAGAAATTTCAAAAGAGAAAGAATAGAGTTTAGAGAGATATGATTTGTTAGATAATTCTCCTCGACTTCTCATTGAAACTATCTGAATTTATACAATGAAATAATCCTTAACTTGTGGCTCACCACTTTACAAACTGGGAAGTTGAAAATGTGCGATAACTAAAAAGGAAGCGGATATACCCTCTCAAACAACTTGGAAACAAAATAAATGGAGAATGGAGAAAATATAGGAGTCAATTGCACGTCTAGTTTAATCAGCCAACTTGTCCAACAAGGTTCCAAGATTTACTCCCATTATTGCTAAAAACCAGTAACAGACAAAAACTAGTAACTGATAAGTGAGACTCAGTCAACTCACATCCTCTAGTATCATATCATATATTAATGCTGGATTTTATAGGAACACTCAAATAAACTAGTGAATTTTTTTTATAGGAAAATCAATTTAGTTTATAACATTGGCTCCTTAATTTTTTAAGAAAGATCTGCATTTGTCGCTTCTATTTAAGCATCCTTTTTTCTTTCATTTTTATCACTGAAACCTTAAATATGACATCTTTATTAAAAAAATCAAGGGAAAGATAATTCTTATAACGATACGGATAAAAAATTTCCGAAATTGCCATAATGTCGAGCAAAAGTTTAATTATATGAAAAGCTATATAAGGGGTTATGAACAATAAGAAATTTTCAAAATTTATTTCCATTCTAAAATTATTTAAAAATTTTAGAACTCTTTCTGCGAGCGTACATAGTCAATTGTAGATAGCTTACTAAAATTGGAGTGATTCTAGAGTACTAATTCCTCTGAAAATTAATCACTAATTCTATTAATCTTACTTGAGTAAAAAATTTAAATAAAATCGGAGAGTTTACTTAAGAGGATTTAATTATTAAACTAAAGAAAGCAAACAACAAAAAGTAACAAAGAAAGATCAATAAAACAAATATTAGTAATTTGGGGTTTACTTATATGAAATTTAATTATTATACATAATTCATTGCCCTGTTTTTTTCAAGAATAAAATGGCTATCATTTCATAGGCGAAAGAATGTAACGTTTGTCAAAAAAGGATCTTTGACAAACATTCAAAGATTTGTTTGGTTACCAAATATTGGAAAAATAAGGGGGAGGTGCCTAATATCTTTGAAATAAAAAGTTAACTTTGATAATTTCAAAACACACATAACAAATCTCCACCTTGTTTTGCAATTGAGACTCTTTGAAAAATTCATTCAATTATCTTCACCATTGCCTACCTAAGGCATTTATCATGATTTGTGTATTCCGATTAAGTCCAAGCAATTCTTGAACTTGCTCATAGGTAAAGGCTTTGTCAACATGTCTTCCAGATTATCTACAGTACTTATCTTCTTCACAATAATATTTTCTTGCAAAATTATATATCGGACAAAGTTGTACTGACATCAATGTGCTTTGTTCTTTCATGAAATATTTGATCTTTAGCTAAATGGATAGCACTTTGACTATCACAATGACCAACGGTCACTTGTTGATTCAAATTCAATTCACTATATAAGCCTCATAACCAAATAGCTTCCTTAATTGCCTCTGTAACAGCTATGTATTCTACTTCTGTAGAAGACAATGCAAATGTAGGTTGTAAGGCAGGTTTCCAACTGATGACACTGCTTCTAGGTGTGAATACATAATCAGTGATTAATCTCTTTTTATCTATATCACCGGCATAATTTGAGTCCATAAAACCAACTACACCATTCTAAACAGGAGTTAGCAGTATCACGTACATATCTCAAAATTTATTTTTCTGCAGGTCAATGTTCTTTCCCTAGATTAGACATATATCTACTTACTACACTAACAACATGTGAAATGTAAGGACGTGTGTAAACCATTGCATACATCATACTACCAACTGCATTAGAGTAAGGAACGTGTGCCAAGGACTTAAATTCTGCGTCTGACTATGGTGATAAAGCAGCTGAAAGCCTAAAATGAGCAACAAGAGGAGTACTTATGGGTTTAGCATCTTTCATACCAAAAATCTCTAAAACCTTCTCAATAAAACTCTTTTAAGTAAGGTAAAGTTTGTCTGCAAGTCTATCTCTTTGAATTTCCACCCTTAGAATTTTCTTAGCTGCTCCTAGATCTTTCATCTCAAATTCACTATTAAGTTCAGCTTTCAACTTACTAATCTCAGAAATGTTCTTAGCAGTAATAAGCATATCATCAACATAAAGCAATAGATAAATGTAATCATCAAGTTTTCTGAAATAAACATAACTATCATATTGACTTCTAAAATAGTCGTGATTTACCATGAATGAGTTAAACTATTTATACCACTGCCTAGGAGATTGTTTTAAACCATACAACGACTTCTTTAATAAATAAATATGATCTTTCTTTCCTTCAACTTCAAAACCTTCAAGTTGTTGCATATATATTTTCTCCTTTAATTCACCATCCAAAAATGCAGTTTTAACATCCAACTACTTTAATTCCAAATCATACATAGCTACTAATGCAAGTAAGGCATGAATAGAGCTATGTTTAACAACAGGTGAAAAAACATCATTAAAGTCAATTCGTTGAACTTGACTGTAGCCTTTTGCAACCAATCGTGCCTTATATTTGACATTTTCAACGCCAAAAATTCCTTCCTTCCTCTTAAAGATCCATTTGCATCTAATAATTTTCTTGTTCTTTGGCGGTTTGACTAACTACCATGTCTTGTTTTTATAGAGAGACTCAACCTCTTCTTGCATAGCAATCACTCATTTGATAGAATTATCACAAGAAATAGCTTCTGAATAAGTGGAAGGCTCATAAATACTTTTTATTTCTTATGCTGTTGTAAATGCATATGCCACTAAATCTGTATCAGCATATTTTGTTGGATCTCGTTTCCGGAACCCAACTACTTATACAGATTCCCCCAAAACGCTTTTTGCTTTGATACCAACTATGTTGGAACCCGTATCGGAATTTCAACCTCTTAGAAAAAAAATCAAACTAAACCAGAGCCTTCTCACTCTTGTTCTGAATACTTATACATGATTATAAACTCAATTAAAGTCCTCAGACTAAATCTTGAAAGATTCATCTTAATTTCCGTCAATAAAATCTAATAAGCTTAGGGCCCAAAATTT
>JANIHZ010000008.1:9502303-9516650 GCA_027478365.1 Erythroxylum rufum
CGGTTCGACCGGTGGTTGAACCGGTCGAACCGGTCAAACCGGTAACCAGTAAAGCTACCGGTTCGATGACCGGTCCGATTTTGAGAACATTGCCGAGGACGGTAACCAAACATAACATAAGTGCCTATTCCACATTACATTCTTGGTTCTTGCATTCGTAATTACTGTATAGTCATAAAGTTATAAAATTTGACGACCACGATTAAAGTTACAGGTGCATGGCTTAAATAGGACCTACTTTCAGACAAATTTGGCTGAAATACTCGTCCGGGCATGTGCATGACTGACCTTCCAGATTAAAATGTCTACTCCTGGCCGAACTTTCGTCCACAAAAGGCAGAACGTGATCGAGTTCGTACGTAAAAGTTACAGGCAATAACTTTCAACACCTCTTGAATCATGGTTGATCCAGAACTTATAGAGGAGGAATATAATTCCAGTGTGAATAGCACATCCGATAATCAAAATACAAATGCCAGATAAGGTCATGTCACTTCTTCACAAATATCATCCCGCAACAGACAAAATACGCTTAAATCCAACGAGACGTGGTGTATACCTTTCCCCACAAGTTCAACACGAGCAAAGCCAAATCCATGTTTTGATGGGTCCGTCGGCCCCTAAAAGAAGTAAAAAGATACAGCATTGAGCCCCTCAAAAACACAATATATGGTCGCAGCTATTAGGTTATAACTTGGACCCTCCATGCTTCACCAATATCTGCATGGAGTTTTGCTAATAATATATACTGTATATACATAAGAAAGCCTTAGAGAGTGACGAAGTGAAGTGGGAAGGCAAAATTCATGGACACGAATGTGGTGATAGACAGCCAACCTAACTCATTTAACACTTCCTCTCTATCCATACGTCAATGTCTCTATGTTAATGGACTCAATGTTATGTGCCGGTGCCTTTTAATCAAGGACCGTCAACTTTCAATTATTACATACAACACTTCGTGTAGCTACCAGCTCTTTCTTTGTTATTTTTCCCAGTTGTCCTTTCTCGTTTCATATGGTTGATTTAACTACACTAGTTCATGCAACATCTGCAACTCTGTATATCTTTTGCTTATTTCTTTCACTTGTCCACTTCCCTTTTAATTGTTCATCATAGTGTAGCATCTTTCGATAAAAACTTTGAAGATATATCGAGTGAGGTTCTATGGTTGCTTTTGAATGGTGTTCAGTACCATACATAACGTGATATGATGCAATAATATATAACTAAAAGCAATTTATATATAGTTTTAACGGTTTAAATAACTTAGTAATTAAAAGAGGATTTTATATATGTTGCATATTTAAAGGATATGTCCTATTAAATGTAGTTCAAGTCTATAAAAAGGTGATACAATTTTCATTAAATTATGTTAGGTTGTATTTAACATCGACAGAATTAGATTTAAAGTCAAATTTTGGATTTTGTTAATTTTTATTATTTTTCCATATAGACTTAAATTAAAATTAGGAATATAATTTTTCAACTTATTCTAAAAAATTACAAATATGGTATATTGTTGATGGAATCTAATTTTTGGATAAAAATAGGAAAATTCATTATGCTATTTAATTTGAATATTTAAATTAATATCACCCTAAATCAACAAATCTTTAATAATTTTCACTTAAACTCATTACTTAATAGCTATTCGTATTATTAAGATTTACATATTGTAGGACAAGCTCTATGCTATATATGTAATGGTATCAAAAAACAAATATCTGCTCTATGTACAGATACCTAATTACCCTCACTCATCTTTAAACAACATATCAACTAATGACTATCGAATGTAGTCTATCTTAGGCAAGCTACCGATTCTTAATTCTTACCAATTATTCACAACATATTATCAACCCACCAGTCTCCATTTAATTAACACATTTTTCGTTGAATTAACAAATAATACACCTTGTAAAACGTAGCAAAATATAAAAGTAAAACACCTTGTATTTCATTAATTATTTACGAAATAAGATAAACATAATTCATATATGTAACTAATTAATGATTAATTCAAAATATCATTCACTAAAAATAATTTATTAATAACAAAACAATACGTTATTCTAAGAATATAATCCAAGGTTATCTTTATCTTAATTTCGAACTCAACTAATTGATAGTCCAAATTACTCCTTAATTGGACCTTCGGAATTAAAATTTACGAAATTTTGTTAGACTAATTTACAAAAAATTTCCGACCCAATTACATTTAATAATTCAACATTATTTTCTTTTCTAATTCATTCTTAATTATAAAAATTAATATCCTTACTAACCTAACCACCATAATTACCAAACTATCCATAACAAATTAAAAGCCCTATTTTACCCTCACCTATTTCAATTAATACCAAAAATGTCCTTCTTGGAATTAAATTCCATATTTACCCTTCACTGTTTGCATTTCCTATTTTGCCCTATATGCAACTCAAATTTTTAAAAAAATGTCATCTTCTTCACCCTTTCCTCTTCTCCTATCTCCTCTTATTTTATCATTTTCCAGCCGCATTTCCTCTATTTTTATCTCTTTCTTTGACTTCAATTATTGTCCCAAACAACTACAATATGGAATCTAACTATAAACTAATGTAGGATGATCAAAATCACAAAACAAGACATAATATAGCTGCTAGAATTTTTACCTAAGTGTAGCGGATTTTAGTTTGTTAAGTTCCACAACTTCCTCCAATTTTTCTGCAAAGCAAACATAATGAGGGAACCTATGAGGGAAGTGTTACATGCAGATAAAAGAGGATATTTTTAGACACACTTATCAGTTGGGAAATGAAGAGAAAGATGAAGAAAGAAGGTGATTTTTGTTGGCGTTTTTCATATTTTGCAGTTGATGGCCTCTTTTATATATGTTTACTAGTTCATGAGCTGGGCTGTTGGGTAAGTTGTGTTTTTTTTACTATGTGGGCTTAACAACTTATATACTGAATAAAGTTTTCATTGGGATTATCGCATGCAACACTCATAAATAGTAGATTAAACTAAATAAAATCTCATATTAATCTTACGTCCCACTAATGAAAAGATTATTGTACAGTTCCAACCGAAACAGGGTACTAAAATCGATAGTACACTATTGGCTTATGGAAAGGCTGGTAATAACCAATATTCAAAATACAAGGTAAATTGTAAATTTAACTTTCTAGAAAAATTTTAAAATTTTTAAAAGTTTGGACTAAATTGAAAAAAAATGTATTTTTTTCTAACCCTAAGCCTCCCTCTTTTTCCTTCTTAAAATTTCATTGTATCACTCTCACATCAATCTCAAGTTGTCTAGTATCCTCCTCTCACAAGCTTAATGTTGCTACTATGCCAAGTCACCGCCCTCCCATACCAGTATATATCATTTTGATCGGAGATCTCAAAACAAGTTTAACAATAGATCCAAAACTTTTTGGTGATTGTTGTCACAAGCTCATTGCCACTCCATTTTAAGTAGTTTATGTTATTTTTAGTTTTATTTCTGTATAAGAATTAAATGATTGTTTATATTAATAGTAGTTATTGTTTATATAAGAAATATGTGAAAAGCAATATTCATAAGAATAGAGAGATAATTGCTATATCAAATTTGTATTATTATGATTTTTGAGGTAGAGTTAAGTAAAGTTAAGAATTATATAGCATAATATATCAAGAGACTAATTTGTAATATTATAAAATTCAATAATTATTTTATAAATTAAAAAAATAATTCGAGATGGTATCTAATGTTTGATCGATACCAAAATCAAATATGGTACCAAGTCTAATACAGTATTCATAACATCACTTCATGCACTAGGTTCATTCCCAATGTTTTATAGGCCCTGAGCAAAAAAAGGACCCTATTTTGTCTCTCTTTGTTCTTTATGAGTGTTAAGAGTAGGTCCTTATGAAGAATAAAATGAGGTAAAATAAGAGCTAGTCAAGAGTGGACCCTAGGCAGGTACCTTTCCTGCCCTTGCCCAGGGTCGAGCATTTCACACAGTCTTTCTTAGAATTAATATATAACAAAGTAAAAATATATGAACTATAAACTTAAACACCTTTCTATAAATAGAATATGGATCAATTAAACTTAGGTTGAAATGGTATCCTAATCATCATGATGTTATACAAAAGTATAATAATTTAAGTTTATAAGTTAATCATAAACGTGATATGATGTTCTAAAATACTCAATTCAAAAGATTTTAATTAAATATTAGAAATTGTATCATTAGTACTAACTTGTAAAATAAACTTTTCTCCATCATGTGTCCACGATAAATTATAAACTAAATTAAGTCATATATCCTATTAACATATCTATACCATAAACATATGGTTAAGAGATTAATATGCTAAAATTTAAAAATTAATTGGTATGTAATTAGTATATGTTCTTTTATTTTAATATTTATATAAGCTTAATTAGTATAACTATCTCTTATTGTATAAAATTCAAGACATACAAGAATATAAAGAATGTTTTATCTTAAGTTCTTTTCTTCTCTATAATATTAGAGTTTCCTTTGTAGAAGGGATAAAATTTGGTTTAATGACGATACTTTAGTTTCCTCGTAGTTATTTGGTATATATCAAACTCTTATACTTTGAAGACAATTACAATATTGCAAACTGCTTCTAAAATTTTCTACTTACATATTGCTAGAAGTCATTGTCTTTTACTATTCAGAGGAAGAAGATGAACTAAATGACATTTTTTTAACAAAATTCAAAACTAAAACAATGTTGTTTGCTAACTAGTCGCATATAAATTCGAGGCAACATTCTCTACTATGTATTATCCTTCCATTGGTCAAGTCCTCACCACATGTCATTTAGTTAGTTGCCATATATCATCCACACCAGCTGTCATCATCTTGGGTCCTATACATATCATATCATCACCCACATCAGTGGTCATATAATCATTTGGATCTCTCATTTTCCATATCATCATTAGTTTGGTTCAATCAGTTTGATTCAAACTCATTGATCAATGCTTTAACTAACTAGTTTAACTATTTTCATTGGTTTTCTCTTCACTTATATTGGTTTTTAAGGTTTTTGGGTGCTTTGAACTTACTTTTAAGGCCAAATTGGCCAAATTATACTTCTATAGATATGTTACTTTTTATTTTGTTTTCTTATTTTGCTAATAGTCATCCTTCTATTTATACATTACATATGCTTCAAAACTTTACCAATAGTATCCAACCAATTAATGTCATATTTGATGGTTCTAACTATTACTTATAGGCTAAGGAGATGTGTAGCTTCTTAAATGGAACGTTTTTTTTATAATGTATTGTGATTGGTGAGATATTATGCCTACCAAAAAGAAGATTAAAGAAATAATATATTCACATCATCAAATCTTGAAATGGTTCCACAATACTTGTGCTAAAGTTATTTAGATTTCCATATGTTTAACAATGCTAAAAAGGTATGAGATTATTTAAAAAGTTGGTGTTGTCTTAATGATATGAACTAATTTCAATTATATCAACACCTTTATTAGATGTAACAATAACATAGTCAAACTATAAATAATTATGTGTCTGATTTGCAAAAACTATAGGATTAGTTGACATTAGGAGATCATGCATGGCCTAATTTTGAAGCAACCATTATCTATGCTAATCTTCACGATTATAAGCAAATCTAGCACCTATTAATTATGACTCAGAGATTAGTTCAAGTCCATTTACAACTCTCTTCTTCATCAAGGTTCTCTTCCTACCCTTAGTATTGTGATTAAAGAACTAATCACAAAAGTGACTCTTAACGCCTTTCATATAGAAAAACCTACACCATTCGTTGATAGTATTCTTTTCACCAAATCTCATCTTATTAGGATTATACTCTTAAAAAATAAGCTATGAATTTTCAAAAGGGATTTTACAACTACTGTAAAAAGTAGTTATTGTATCTCTGAATGCATAAAATGACTTAAGAAAACTTCTGGATAAGATAAACTCCTCCAATTCTTCTTAAACTCAACCTAATAAGGTTGCCACAATAGAAAGCACATCTCCTAGATCCTCTTTGAAAGATCTTTGTGCTTTTCTACAATAACTTCAACTAGATTTTGTTATTATTTCCTCTCTTATCTTGTTTGTCACATTAGGTACTTACTCTTCATGGTACTTTAATTTTGCTTGTTGTAACCTCATGATCTCTAATTCCTCTATATTTGACTATTTAGCTACTTCTTTTTATTTTATATGTTTTTATACTATTGATAATTGTACTATGCATTTTAATGTATAAGTACCTTTTTTCTTATTCTTAATTTTTTTTAAAAATCTTGTCTCTATTGGTTAATTATGTGGGTTTGGTGTTAATTTACTTTTTTTAGTCATGATTATACGATGTGGAATCCCCAATTGAACAAGATCCTTAGGATAGGGTATAAGGTTAGACACCTGTTTGAACTTACTTCTCTTTATCTTCCATCCAAACTTATTGCTAGTGTTGTGACATATCATCTTAGGTAGTCTCATCTTTGTCATCTCTCTACTATTATACTAGTATCTTCAATTCCTAGTGGTTTTTAGGTCAATTTAAGTTTGTCAAACTTTGGTTGTGTTTCATATAAACTTTCCAAAAGCCATACATAACCTTTTACTTAATAGGATTCTATTTCTTTAGCACCCTTTAATTTGGTTCATTTTGATATTTGGGGACATGATCCTAATGTCACTATAATTGGCTTGCGATATTATATGATCTTTGTTCATGTTCTCTTATATATACATGGATTTATCTCATGTGTCATATGTATTCATTATTTTATGTCTATTTTTGCTTTATAAATATGATTTAGACTTAATTTTCTCATAAAATCAAAAAAAATTTATATTGATAATACCATAGAATACAAAGATAAATATTTCACCCATTTCTTTGATCAATAAGGAACTAACATTTAAATCACTTGTCTAAGTACCTCTCAATATAATGGATATGTGAAGTAAAATCATAGAAACATTCTAGATAATGTTTGAGCTCTCTTTATCTCTTCCTACTACTATCCATTCTATAAATTGTATCCCCACTTTTTTCATATATAATATCTCTCCTTATAAACGTTTATATAATTGTACTCCTGACTACATAACTCTTAAAGTCTTTAGAAGTTGTTTTATTATACTATAATCATATGAATACATTAAAAAAGAACTATAGGCATAAAACACAAAGGATATAAGTGTTAGAATCCTTTATCTTAAAGGCTTTGTATCTTTTATGAAGTGAACTTTTATGAACATAATATGATCTTAACCTTTTTCAAAATTTTGAGTCAATGCATCCTCTCATTTGTTTCTTTTTCATCTAGCCATGTCCTTATTCCCTAACATTTTCTTCGAAGTTCATCATATAATAGTTCTTGCAGTTTGACCCAACTTATACTTGATTCCTTCCACTATATCTTCTTTAGATATAGATCCATCAACTCCTTTACAAGATCCTTCTTTATTTGCTCTTCCACCCATTCCTTGTCGTATTGATCAAATAAGTCACCATTTTGTTCATCTTTAAAAATCTCATGTTTATTTTACTATTATCTCTCTGTATAAACCCTACAACTATTAAATGATAATAACTAACCCTTTATACTAGAAAGTAATGATAAAAGAGCTATAGGCGCTCATTAGCACCAATATCTGGGATATAGTTGATTTACATCCACAAAAAATTATTGTTAGATATAAATGAGTCTATAAAACCAAGACTCGAGCTAACGAATCAATTGAGGGATATGAAGCCTAGTTTGTTGCTAAAGGCTTTACATAAAAGTATGGCATTGACTATGAGGAGATATTTGCCCTTATAACCTTTTTAACCTCAATCCACAGTCTCATTGTAGTTGTTGCTAATAAGCACTGATAATTATTCTCAATAATTTCCTTAATAATGAAAATCTTATAGAAAAAATATATATACAACCCTCACTTGACTATGATCATCCACCCAATAAGGTTTTTCATTTTCATAAAGCATTGTATAGACTAAAAATAAGCTTTTTGCACATGATTTACCAAATTTAACTCGACTATTGGCTATTTTGATTTTAATCAAATCCTTATGGTCATACCTTATTCCTTCAAAATATAGATTAAGGGTATACTCTTCTTCTCTATATTAATGATATGGTAATTACTAATAATGACACTCAAAGTATCTATATTATTAAATCTTATCTCCATCAATAGTTTGAGATGAAGGATTTGGATAATCTGATTTACTTTTTAAGTCTTGAACTTTTCTCTAATTCCTTTTGCTATTATCTATCATAATCCAAAATATGTTACTAATATTATCTCTTATGCTAGACTCACTAACATTCTAAAACCTTATAAGATATGCCTTAAATTTTGGTGAGAGTGAAAATTTGGGGAAGCATAAAAATAAAATTCCACCATGTTTAGACTTCTATAATTTCATTGATCTTAGGCATTTGTAGAAGCGAAGTTACAATGTCCTTTGACTTATATTATCTTTAGTCTATAAATACCTTAATAAGGGATGTATAAGGTTTAGGTTTTTATTCTTAAAAAAAGGCTTAGGTTGTTGTCATACTTCATCTTGTATCATCTTTCTCTCAGTAATAAAGGAAATATATCCTTTTGCCTATAGATGTTGGTGACTAGTCAACCCATTCAAACTTTTGTATTTTTTTCTTTCTTATTTTTCCTATATTGCTTCTATTTGTGTAACAATTAGTACTAAACCTAAAGTTTTGTTATTAGAATGTCTCTTCACAAATTTGGTATTGAGAAATACAATGGATTGAATTATTTTGTAAAGATGACGGCAGTTAAAATTCAGTAGGGATACATAATAACATTAGAAGGAGAACAAAAAGTGTCAAAGAATTTATGGACTTAAAAAAATGAAAAGATTATATTAAATTCATATATCACAATGCTATTAAGTTTAGAAAATGAGGTTCTAAAAGATGTGGCTAATGAAATAACTTATGAATCATTTATATCAAAAGGAGCATTCATATACCTTGAGGATGATAGAAAGTACACAAATGACAGATCACATTGATATCAAATCATCTTAGATTTACATAATGTTGGGATTAAAATTGAGGATGAGGATTAAGCCATAATCATTTTATGTTCCTTGCCTAATTCATATGAAAATTTAGTTAATAATATATTGTATCGGAGAGAGACTATTTCCATAAATGATGTGAAAGATGTGTGACAATCCAACAAATTAAAGAAAAAGGTCTCTGGTTCATACAAAGTTCTATCATATTTGGATATAGTTGACAACAGAGGAAGGAACAAAGAAGGGATTATTAAAACATAAGTAAGTCATGATCCAAATCAAAGGACAAAGTTGTTTGATGCTTTAATTATAAAGAGACAGATACCTTTAAAAGGGATTGTCCACAACAAGAGGAGGGAAACAATAAAAAGTTAACAAATAAAAAAGCAAGTGTTGTTGTAGTCTATGAGAGTTCTGCCAAAGAGGATGGAAGAGGGAGTAAAGTTTTGACAATAAGTGATTTGATTCTATGTAATGGTAGGCAATAGATACTGGTGCATCTTATCATATGACTTTCAATAAGGACTGCTTATGTTCTTTTGAAGGATAGAATGGTATTATTTGATGAGTTATGTATAGTGAAGCATTACACTATAGGTTATACACCATAGCAAAATAGACTTGAAAATGGATGAACCAAACACTAATTCAATTTTCTCATTGCATGTGATTAAATGCTAGACTATTGAAGCAATTTTGGGTTAAAGTAGTTAACACTGTGACTTATTTAGTAAATGGATAATCATTAACTGAAATAGATTTTAAGAGTCTTCAAATGGTATAGTATGGTACTCCATATGATTATTCTCGCTATAAATATTTGATTGTTCTATTAATGCTCATGTTAATGATGGCAAATCGGAGCCTAAAATATTTCTAAGTTTTGTTAATAAAGTTATAAGATATAGATCATAGTGTGTTGAAAAGAATAGAACTCTAGCATTTGTGATTAGTAGAGAATTTACTTTTAATGAATCTACTGTGTTTGTCCAAAAAGAGGAGCTTGATGATCTTACAGGTAAAAAGGATTAGCGTACTAACCAGAAGGTGGAGTTTGAAATTGAAACTTTAAGCAATATATTGCAAAATTAGTTCGTAGATGTGTGAGAGGCATAACCACAAAGTATATCAGCAAGGAGGACAAAGAGAGAAATCAAGAAACATGTAAGGTGTTTAGCTTATATTAATGTTGGTGAAACTAATACTATGACTTATACCTTGATAGTAGTTGAGAATATAGATAGTGATAAAAATAAGGACTTATAGAGAGGTAGTGAATAGTAAAGAAACATCATAATGGTTAGTTAGAACTTATACCTTTACCAGAAGGTGTAAAGTTAGTGGGGTGTAAATAGATCTTTAAGAAGAAGAAAGGTATTCTTGGAGTTGAGGTAATTCTTAGAGTTGAGCTAAGTTTAAAACATGATTAATGACACATAGCTTCTCACCAATTGTGAGCATAAGACACTAAGAGTTCTTTTAGTCATAGTAAGAACGTTTGATTTGGAATTCGAACGACTTGATGTTAAAATTATATTTTGTATAGGAATCTAAAGCAGTTTTATATAATTATAGGGATTTCTTGAAACTGAGAAGAAGGACCGTGTATTTTTATTAAAGAAATTCTTATATAGCTTAAAACAATCACCAAGATAGTGGCACAAAATGTTTGATACATTTAGGTTGCCTCATAATTTTATTCATAATCAGTTTGATAATTGTCTTTACTTTAAGAAGATGTCAGATGGTTCATGTATTTATTTATTGTTATAAGTTCATGACATGTTAATTGCGGCCAACAATAAGGTTGAAATTAACAATATGATCAACTTGTTGAGTAATGAGATTGAGATGAAGGATTGGGTGTAGCCAATAAAATATTATGTATGGAGATTTAAAAGAATAGAAGAGTCGATCTATTGTACTTTTTATAAGAGGAGTAATTAAAAAGGTGTTATAGTCTTTCTAAATGGATTAGTGAAAGTCAGTTTGTACTCTTTTAGTAGCATATTTTAAACTTGATGCTAGTGTATTAACTAGTTCAGATGCAAAACGGAATAATAAGGTAAGTTCCTTACTTGAGTATAGCTGAGAGTTTGATGTATTCCATGGTATTCACAAGACCAGATCTAGCATATGTTTGTTAATGTGATAAGCAAGTTTATATGTAATCCTAGGAAAGATTACTAGGAAGTTATTAAGTGGATTATGCAATACTTGAAAGGTACGAGTAATATTTGCTTGATGTATGGTTTTGGTGATACAACTAGGCATTGTTGGCCATACATATTTTAATTATGTTGGAGATTTCTTGAGAAAAAGATCATTGACACGTTATATCTTTACCTTGTATGTTGAAAAGCAATAATTTAATCAACAATAGTTGTGTTTTTAATAGAAGCAAAATATATGTTATTGATATAAGGTTTTAAAGAAGATATATGGTTACATGTTCTAGTTGATAGTTTGGGTGTGGACATGTAGAACTATGTTTTTTACTAGGATAGTCAAAATGCACCGAGCCTAATGAAAAATCATATTTATCATGAGATATCAACATATATTGATGTCAAGTTGAACTTTATTCAAGATGTCATTGAGGATAAGAAATTTTCTATACAAAAGATAGCCAATAGATATACAAATGTTAGCTTGGACTTAAAGAATATTCACATAACTTGAAACCCTTAGGGCCTTATATGATAGAAAGTGATTCTTGGTTAAATATTGGAGAATTCAAGTTAACGTGGAGAATTATAAGATAAGCCCTAAATTTTGGTTGAGTAGGAAAATTTGAGGACATTCAAAAATAGAATTTCATTGTCCTTAAATTTTTGTGGAAATAAAATTTCATTAACTTTAGGCATTTGTGAAAATAAAGTAACATTATCCTTAAATTTCTTATATGTAACTATAGTTTGTAAGTTCCTTGATAAGGGTTATATAAGGTCAAGGTTATTTTCATTTTCTCCTTGTACCGTCTTTCTCATAATTATAAAAGAAATCTATCTTTTTACTTATAGATGTAGGTCATGTATTGGCTGAATCATGTAAAGTCTTATATTTTTTTACTTCCTTTTTTCTTATATGGCTTTCATTTATGCCAAAAAAAAAAAAAACCCATTATTCATCTTTCAACTATTGTAGAGACTCCTTTTAGTGATAGTACTCTTTGTCGTTAATGAGTTGATAACCTTATATATCTTATTGTCAATTGTCTTGGTATTGCATATGTTACTAATATTCTTATATATCTTATTGTCACTTGTCTTGATATTGCATATGTTACTAATATTGTCAGCCGATTCATGACTGTATCTCGTAACTCTCACTTTTTTGTTATTCTCAAATACATTGAAGGTACTCTATTTCATGCTCTTCACTTCTTTAGCATTCTCTAACGTTGATTAAGGTGGAGACCCTACCGATCACCATTCTACTACTAGTTATTATTTTTGTCTTAACACGTCATTTATTTCTTAGCATAATAAAATATAAACAATAATATTCTGGTCTAGTATAGAAGTAAAATATTGAGCTCTTGCTGACATTACCTATAAACTCTTACAATTGAGGTGGTTACTTCAAAATACAGGTGTCACCTCGTTTTCTGGATCTCCTCTTCATTCTGATTGATCTTAGCTCCCATATTTGTATAGTCCTAACTATTATAATTACCGGTCAATGTATAAAGTTCAAGACATAAAAATATAAAGAACATTTTCTCTTAATTTTTTTATTTTCTTAAATTTAGACGAGATAATTTTTATAGTCCAAAATTTGAAATACAAAAATTTTACTGTTGTAAACTTTCGAATAAATAACAATAAGTACTCATATGATGTCATTTTTTCATATCATTTTAAGTGAAAAATAATTTCAATAAAAAGATTTATTTAAATGATTTTGTCTCTTTATTTTAATTAAAATAATATTTTAACTCTTTAACTTTTCTCCTTTTCAATATAAAAAGAGATATTGTTTGATAAATTAATATGATATTTTATTGAAGTTATTTATCACCTGAAATGATGTTGAAGGAAAAAGTGGCCTCTTAATGTTTATAATCTCATGGAAGATTGATAAAGGGGGACTTTGGTTTCAAAAACTGTTAATACAAGTTTCTTGTATTCTAAATTTTGACCAATAACCTCCATTGCAATGACCAAAACCATATGATGCATTAATTAGTTAATCAAGAAGCATGCTCTTCTATCATGTTTAGATTATGCGATTTTTCTACATGTCAAATGAGTATGTAAACCCTACCAGTGGAGTTGAATTTTCTATCTCTCTCCCTAAAACAATAAAAAGTCGATCCCCTAACATATGATCGATGAATTAGGATATTGGAGTATTTCTACAGTACTGTAAAACTCATACAGCCCTTTGCTAACTTTCTTTTAGTCCTACACGGAAAGAGGAATATCATTATAATCGAACCAATGAACGGCGAACAGTTTTTATCCTTTCGAGAGTTTAAGCGATAAAAAGAGAAGTAGCACATGCAATATTGATAACATATGTCGAGCCACACTGGACATGTGGACGCGATTCACGCATTTGGGAGGCCAGTTTGATTGCAAGTGGGTGTGGCCAAAAGAACACGTTCAAACCTCAGGTTATATAGTTAAGACATGAAGACAAGGATGTCGTTATATCTAGATAATAATGAAGCATGAAATGAAAAGGAGCAAGAAAAAGAGCAGGCAAGACGTATAACCACAACCCTCTTGTGGGGTATTACTTATTAGGCCACGCATGTATGCACAAACACGAGGCTATGTAGCTAGTGAGGCAATTTGGCTCCCCCTCTCTTTTCTTCGAATGTGTACGTGCGGGTCCTTGTGCCCATGTAAATAGATCGAATCTGCCTAAATAATAGAGATATATAAGTCGTGAAACCTCATTACATGTTAGTTAAGGTCACTAAACATCATAGATTTTGACGGTAGTCGGCGTCCAAATGTAATCCAATCTCTTATGACATAACCTTGAGATGCCTTTCTATTCTTTTTCTTTTTTATTTATAACAAAGTAAGCATGTAACGCTCTAACGAAAGTTATATGCACACCTTAATTCATTTATCTTTTCATATAAGATGAACGAACCATTCTGTCTAAAACAATTTGAAATTTTTATTAAAAATTGACCACTACAAATTAACCTATTTTAACAGTTTTATAAAGATGATAAAAGAAATGAATTAGATGAATTTAATTATCATTAATTATATAAAAGAATTAATAAATTTTAAAATTGCTTTTATGAAATTATTTATAT
>JANIHZ010000008.1:9518056-9529761 GCA_027478365.1 Erythroxylum rufum
AAATTAATGTAGAAAGCAAAATGATTTAATTAAAAAAAGAATTTTGTTTTACACTTTTAATTAATTCATTAGAATTTGTAAAGGCAACTTAATTAACATGAACTCTCTACAGGCCAACAGCTATAAAAACACGAATTCAGCAACACACGTAATCTCCCTCAAAATTTTGCGGTAACACTCTGCATGATGAGCGGTCTCTGCTACCTGTGAAAGGATCTCAATTCTTATCAGATTAACCTGGAATCGACAGTTTGACTTAAAAAGAGTTTAAAGAACAGGATAATGATTGCCAACGCCTTTTTTTGTTAGTGCAATTTAAGGCAGCGAATTTCTGGGAACTTCAAGTTGGATAAGAGTACGTGGTTGATCGGCTGTATTGATGACTGTGTTATTATTGAAGGTAAAAGACATGAGTTTATCTTTAAAGTTCCATTACGTTATATTCTTAAAAGACTACTTAAAGCTAGCATTTTAAGGCACTCAAGGGTTTGATTATTGATTACTCATAACAAAAATGTAAATTTGTGAATATGGGGCATTCAAGTTGAGGTAGTTGAGAGTTGCAATCTCTAAACCAACCTATCTAATTGTTGTTGGGTTGCGGTAATATTAAGAAGTCTCAAAGCTGCGTTAAATTAACACTTACTTGGTTCCCAAAAGTCACTCTACTTGGTTGGTTAGGCAAGGAAACCTCTTTTCCACATGTTTAAGTGGTAGACGCCATGATAAGGAGTGTAAGCGGCTTGGGACAATCACATTAAATTATGGGGATAACTTTTCTTGCAACTTTAATTTAAGATATCCAATCCTATATTTCATAAATCTATGAATGGCTAATGAACTAGATTCCGTAAATAATGGCTTTTAAGGTTTAGGCCATAACCTTAACTCTATGTACGAAATTAAAAAAAGTTTTTTTTAATTGTCCCACGAGGCATTTTAGGAAGGTCTCAATTATAAGAAGACGCCTTTAAATCATCCACATTTAGACTAATTCTCATTTGTATCGGGTCAACCCACAAGAAGTAAAGTGTTGGTCAAGCAGATTTTTCTATTTTTAAGACTCGAACTACCGGGTCATCCTGTAAGAGATAAAGTGTTAGTTAAACAGATTTTTCTATTTTTAAGACTGAAACCTCTAGTTAAGAGATTAGAGTGCTAAACCACTCACACCAATCATATTTGGTTAAATTTCAAAAAGATTTTATCTAATGTGATAGGAGAAATTGCTATCCTTTTTTAAATTAATGTTTTAGATAAGAATAATGTAATCAGGTAACTTCAACGTGAAAATAGAAGACAATGAGATTTTTATACTCAAAGTGAGTCTACCGCGCTTTCAGTGGAAGGAACTACCAGTAGTGTCATATAAATTGACCTGACAGTAAATGGACTTTATTTAAACGACGAATGACTATACAGATAAACGACAAAAACGTATGGCTACATCTGGAGTATAACTTGGTAAAAATTTAAACGCTTACGACATTTCACCTCATAGAAAAGTAAAAGATGCCAACTCATAGTAGGCTTGTGTGTTCCATAGCCAAAAGAGAAGTTGATGATATGAATCAAAAAAGGTGAGAGTAAAATTTAGGTTGCACAAATCACATGGCCTTATCCAATAATAACATGTTAAATTACTAATCAAATCTTTCTAAATCAATTAAACTCATGATGGCAACATATAGTAATTAGTGAAGCAACCCGTGATCCCTGAATGTTGCATTCAACAGTTAAACAAGTCCCTTCGCCTCGCCCTAATTTCCGTCCACAACCACCGTTTCCATACGGAGATGGGTCAAGACAAAAAGAAAACGGCAGCGTTTGGACCTGGTAGGTGAAAAGTAAGTGAAACACAGAATCATGAATCATCGCCTCAGGAGGCGTTGCTTTTGCTGGCCTAGGCTCTCAGTCTCAGCTTCTAGATCACTTCCCGTTGGGTTGAAGATTGGAAAACTTCCACGATTAGCCTATTAAGAAAGGGACGGGACAGGTGCCACGTGGCTACATCGAAAATGTTCAAACGTTAGTTTTACGGCAACGAATACAAGGGGGCTTGTAATGGAATTACTCCCAGAAACCGTTGACGTATCCTTTCTCTCTCTCTTTCTCTCCTCTATGTTAAGACCTCGCCCCCCACCCCTCTAATTCTATCTAAAGCTACTTTCTCTATCTCTCTTTCGGGGTTACGGTTCCTTTACTTGTAAATTAACAAGTGCGAAGCTTTATCCTCACGTTTCAGCGGTTTTCTGGATTCTTGGAGGTTTCTTGTCTTGACACCTATTTAAACGGTGCGCTTTTAGTTCTCGAATTTGATTTCGTTTCTCCGACTCCGATTCTTCTGATTTGGGGCTTCATTTTCTCTTTGGGTGGAATGGTTTTGGGCTAGTGGTGCTTGGTTTATTTAGTTCTATTTGTTATTTGTTTGGTTGGTGGGAAAGGGGAGGAAAATGGTGGATAATATATGCGCTTTGCTGAATCTCTTCTTTTGGACTCTTCGTATGAAGAAATTTTGTTTAAGTTGTAAATCTCTTCACGTTGGTTTTTGTTTGACCCAAAATGCCAAGCATAAGGAGTCAGTTTGTTTTCTCCCGCATTTTCTCGGAGACCAAACAAAGGGCTCCCCAGTTGAATAATTCAAGATTAATTTATTTCGCGATCAACTGCATAAAGGCCATCTTATGACAGTGTCATACAATGGGAAATTGTTCGATGTAAAATGAGTTTCTTGTGTTCCATCTTATTCTTTTTAAGATCAAGCAGAGGATTGAGAAATTGAATGAATCTTCTATGGTGGTGGACTTCTTCTGTTTGTGTCTGTATTTTAGCTAGGTGTTTCGTTGGATATATTATCTAGGTATTGATAATGGAACAAACTGATTCTCTTTGCTTCATGATTTGATTTTTCAATTCTAGTTAGGAAGATTTAACTCCAATGTTTTATCTGATGCAGCAAGCAGCTATTTTATTCCACGAATTTTGAAGGGGATTGACAGTTTAATGGCACGCCAATTTTATGGCATTACTAGCTCTCCTGTGATGGGCTTCACATCGAAGACTTGTATTGATGGTCATGGTGGAGAGGATGATTTCAAGGATTATGAGTCTATGTTGACAGTCTAATTTATGCTACAATCTAACATTGAGAAGAAAACTCTATCATATTCATTATTTATAGTTGTAAATGCACATTTTCATGCATTTGAAGCATATGGATTGAATTGACTGCTAATTTGGAATTTGAGGTGATGGCTATTGCTGGTCTACACAATGTTTCTGTGCTTGATTCTTCATTCCTCCGTGAATCTCATTCAGAAACGGTTAGAACAAGGGATGATGATGGGAGTGTGAGCACCCGGGCATCATCACTTTTGCAAATGTGGCGAGAGCTTGAGGATGAGAATGTGTTGAATCATGGACATAGGAGAGCTAGTGATAGATCTCTCCGAAACAGAATTGATGGATCAACTGAGGAATTCTCAAGGATGGATGTGCCAAATAGCCATGGAAATCAACATGGTGGCACATCAGAGGATGGAAGTGCTGTTGAGAGTGATTTTGGACAATGGTCCCCAGGTCCTCTTGGATCAGTGAGTGGACAGGAGGATCCTTCTAGCCTGAGGGAGGATGAAAGAGAGAGGGTAAGGCAGATCTTCCGGGAATGGATGACCTGTGGTGCAACTGATAGTACATCTAATTTTTCGAATAGAAATAATGGTTCTAGGGCAGAGTGGCTTGGAGAGAATGAGCAAGAAAGGGTGAGAATCATAAGGGAGTGGGTACAAATGAACAGTCAGCGTAGGGGTACATGTGTTGACCATAGAGAAGAACAAAGTTCTGAAGTTGCTGGTCAGATTGAACAAGTTCTTGATGGATCGGTGGTCAACCAAAGTTCAGGCAGGACTGATCATACTCGGAGGGGTATTAGGAGATTATGTGGTCGACAGTCTCTGCTTGATATGCTTAGGAAGCGTGAAAGAGAAAGGAAAAGAGAACTTGAAGATTTGGTAGAGCATCATGCTGTATCAGAATTTGCTCACCGTAACCGCATCCAAGTTAGTTTCAGTGAATATTCTTATTTGGTTATTAGTATCATTTCTGAAAACTTTCCCAGTGATATATAGTAAACGATAAGATCTGGGAGTAGAAATTTAAACTGTTTAAAGAAAAATGATTGAGAACCTGAGATTAAAGGCTAGAGACATTTAGTTGAATATCTACCAGATAGGTCTGAATGTATTCTATGTGTATCAATGTTTTTTCTTACTTCATCACAGCTCTGGTCTAATTATTATAAAATCTATAATCTTAAGAAATTGTTCTTATAATGCTTTTATCATCTTATTCCATGCTTCTATGTTGTTTTACAGTCATTACTTAGAGGAAGGTTCTTGCGAAATGACAGAATGAATAGAACTGAGAGACCTACATCAATAGCGGCAAGTGAATTAGGTTTACTGAGGCAAAGGCATACAGTCTCTGATTTAAGGTGAACAGATTCGTTGTTGATGTCTTTAACATGAAGCTTCTCTCTTTCTCCATCTCCTTGCTTACAACCATGAACACACACTCACATATATATGTAATATCCTTTTGCTTCATTTGAAATAGAAGTTCATTGTTTGTAGCTGCTGAATCTCTAATTGTGTATGAGGGTGAGTGGACATGGTAGTATAAAATTCAAAAGCATTTTTTAAGACCACAAATTTATCTTTGGCTCTGTGGGTGATTTTGAGGGGAAGTTTTGGAAGGGGAAATTTTATAATTTTTAAGTATTACTTGATAAAGCTGATCAGAATGCACGATAAGTGGAATAAAAATAAATTGTCATGTTTAAGGAAACTATTACGAAAAAGTTAAGAGCTACTGGCAAAGAAATTCAAGTAATTCCATATTAGGGATTGACATTCTATATTTTTGTCAACTAGCCATGAGCGGTGCTTTTTTAAATCTAAGTAAGGTTGAACAAAGATATTTCTGCAAAATCACGATAGAGAGGGTGCTTTTTTAAAACCATGCTTTTACAATGGTTTGCCAAACATTAAGTATGTTAATTTAAGCCACTGTCAAGTTTTGTTGTTGGTTTATGTCTGACTTAATGGTTACTGCTGAGAATTTCATTCAATGCTTTTCCATAATAGGTCCTGCAATCTAGAGCAACAACTACCTTATACTCCTTAGTGCTTATATTGTTTCAGTTTGCTAAAAATGGTGTCTAATTATTTTTCTGATCAAATAGTGTCCAGAAAACCAATAAATTTTCCCAAGCATGAATTGTGAGTTTTAATAATTGGGTCTAGCAATAGGTAGTGGGTTTTCAGGTCTACCGAGAAGCAGTCTGATTCCTAAAAGTCATCATATTTAATGTTGCTTGCACTATAACCTGAGCTTTTCTGGAAGTATGTGATATATGTAACTCTTTCTTTCATGCAGAGAAGGATTCTTTTCCAGATTGGACCATTCTGTTTGTGGACGAGCAAGTAGCAGTGACTTGGATACCTCTTCTAATACTGACATCAGTGGCAATCGAATTGAGCAAACTGCAGCAAATGGTTTACCGGAGATCATTGATGAGTGTAATGAACAAACTGAGTGGGATAATGAGGATAATCATAGCTGTGGAAGACCAGGTGGTAGAACTGACATTGAAGGGAATGCTGGTGTAGATTCAAGTTGGCAAGAGTATGGTGTGCATTCAGAAAATGGTGCTGTACAGGTTTCAGAGAACGTGGGAAGAGATGGAGAACAACCAGCCTACTTTGAAATAGATGAGGGTAGGGATGGTAATGCAGAAGAGGTGAATGTAAATTGGCAAGAAGGTACTTTTGATATATCATCAAGAGATATTATGGAAAATGAAACTGGAGATCATGTTTGTACATCACTAACCAATGAAATACTTTCTCAACAATCTGAGCCGGTTAGGATTGGAAATGCTCCGGTTAGGATTGGAAATGCTCTTCCATTTTTGTCAAATCATGAGGAAGTGCAAAGCTATGGAATTGAAGATGTGAATGGGCCTGCATCTGCTTCACAAGAACAGAGGCCAAATCAGATTTTGAATAGAGGGGAAACAGAATTATTTGGAGCAAGTCCTGAACTTAGTGAATGGAGTGGCGATGTTCAAAATAATGTAGACGGAAGTGAACATGAAACTACTGCAAATGATTGGGTGGACAATGGAAACAGAGAAGAAGAATCTCAAGTTTCACATGGAAGTAATGGTTTTCAAGAGGCTGTTCAAAGCTGGTTGGAGGAACCTTCTAATCAAGAGCATGTTTCTGTAGGAAGAATGGATTCATTTTATCTGACTGATGATGATAATGTGTATAGTCTGGAACTAAGAGAACTCCTAAGCAGGTATGGACATTCTTTACTGATGATAGTTTCTTCATTGACTGTTTCTAGTTTTTGCAGCAATTGAATGTTTGATTAACTTTATATTATAGGAGAAGTGTCTCCACTCTTCTCCGCAGTAGCTTCAGACAGAGTCTTGACCAACTGATACAATCATATGTGGAAAGGCAAAGTCATGTTCCTCTTGACTGGGAATTAGAAGGAGAATCTCCTTCTGCTTTAGAAGAGCAAGATCTGGAGCAGCAAAGTAGGGAGCAAAATGAGGGTCAGGGAAGTTCTGTTCAAAGTCTTCCACCTCCTTTACCGTCTCCACCAATGCCATCTGTGGAACGGCTCTGGGACCAAGATTCACAGAATTATAGTTGGCCACATAATGACATGCACCAACGTTTTGGCATTGTGCGTCTGTCTAACCTCAGTGATTATTATGATGATTGTTTCTTTTCAATTCTTTGTGGGACTTCTGACTTGGCAGCCAAAAATTGACTTCTTTATTCAACTGTGCACTTCATTTATATCTTGTGAAATTGAATCATTTAAGTGGTCAACTTTTGCAACTTCTTGATTTATGATTCTGACATTGTTTTGCTTATTTAAATCCAACGTAATATGATTCTGTTCCCTCAAGATCTGGTTTTTGTTGTTCTTTTGTATTGGGTTCGATGACTGAATTTGATGAACTTTTTTGACCGCAATGTAATAGAGCATGTTGTTGCAGGAGTGGGACATCATAAATGACTTGAGGATTGACATGGCTCGGCTACAACAGAGGATGAACAATATGCAAAGGATGTTGGAAGCCTGTATGGACATGCAACTAGAATTACAACGTTCAATAAGACAAGAAGTCTCTGCTGCCCTGAATCGTTCAGCTAATTTATCAGGTTCTATAGTTCCACTTATTCATATCATGTCTTATGATTTGTTCCTTTGTTCTTTTGTCAGAGAGAAGTTGCTAAGCAGAATACGGTGGAAAATGGTTTCTCGGGCAAGCACCATTTGCCTGAAGAGAGGACATGTTCCACTTCTGTTTTCATTTTATGTAATATTTTGGAGACGAACTATTTTTCTGCAAAAACTTGCGTACTTAGAAATGCAATACTTCTTACTTCTCGTAATAACGTTGCACATGGAAGTTCTTCACATGTTGGTTTAAACTTTGAGTACCCTTCATTCTTGATTTGGCTTTCCTTCATACAAGATTTCATATTTTGTGCACTGAGTATTTAGTTAGATTCTATCACAACTATGGTTTCATATTTTCTTATATTCCCTTATTTGTTGACATATACCAATATTATTTTGCAGGGATATGTGATAATGATATGGTAGATGACAGTTCAAAGTGGGATTATGTTAGAAAAGGTTTGTGCTGTATTTGTGGAGATAGCAGTATTGACTCTCTGCTTTACAGGTAAATTTTAGGAAAATTTTACTTCTAACGTGTAATGGAGTTATGACATGCGTGGACACAACCTGATCTTAGATTGTTTCATCATGTAAATCCTATTTTTACAGATGCGGGCACATGTGCACATGCTCAAAATGTGCAAATAAATTGGTCCAAAGTGGGGACAAGTGTCCTATGTGTAGGGCACCAGTAATTGAGGTGATCCGTGCTTATTCCATCTTGTGATATGAAGTAGGGAGAGAATCAGAACCTAGAAAAGGAAAAGGAGAAACGATGTTGCTGGATTAACGGTAGGATTCTTGTGAGTTCTTGCCTCTGTATCTGGCCAGGTATCTATTAGTAACTGGCCGGGTTCTTAATGTCATGATTTTGACATAATTGGTTGTACAATTTAAATAACAATCTTTTTTCTTTTATTCATTGGGTCTGATTTGAATAAAGACATTGAATGGATGGAAGAACCATAAAGACTTCAAAGTTTACAGTTAATGCATATCCCTAAAGGAGATGATGCTGGATGAGTTCTACTTTTGACAGAGCAGTGAGCACCAAACTTCATCCTTTCAATCTTTACGGGATTCGGAGCCGAGGGCGAAGTTGCCATAGGGCAACCTAAATGCTTTGGTTGGCTTGTGCTAGTGTCGGTTTCAGAGAGAACGTAACTTGGTTATTCGTTAATTCTTAGACACTCGTTTATAGGCAATGACTAGACTAGCGGTTGACTCGTGTGTTCGTCTCCTCTTTACCTCCTTGCTTCTTGAGATGCAGAAGCGACGTCGCCTTCCTTTCTGATATGTTGTCGTCCCACAATTATTTACTGTCAATTTCACCGATCTTTAGCTCAACTGTCACCATTTACATCGTACTATTGTGTCTTGTCTATAAGGTTGATTTTCAGATAAAAGCATATATCATATAAATGCTCTCAGTTAATGTCATTGGTAGCTGTTTTGGTTCTGATAGTCTTCATTTCTTAAATTCTTCACTTTTTAAGTCATACACACCAATTGAGTTGAAGGAAATTCTAATGGGATATCTGATGACCCTCTTTTTTGGAAGCATAGAGTTTGTGTTGCTCTTATCTCTTGAAACTTGGGTAATTATTAGAATGTAATTTGGTTATTCATTTCATGTTCAGAGCTTCTTACCTCAGATATTGGAAGTACTCAAGCTATGACTTCTGCTATTATGCTGATCAGCAACTGCACTATGCATAGCCTATTCGGTCAATGATGGAGGGATTGTCGCCATTTAGCAAATCTTTCTGGATTGGAAAAGGGAATGCGGCATCTTTCACGTCAAGGACAGATTCTTTCATGTGTAACTTAGATCCTTTGCAATATCTTGGAATGTATAATGAATCTGCAATTAAATCCCATGATTATTTGAAGCATGTCCAGTCTCCTCCATTCTACTCCATAAAAATGCTTTGGCATGGAAGTCTAACGCGGAGTTGATATTCCCAGAACTTGCACCCAGTTGTAATATCTTAAATTTCTGATTGTTGTACCTTGTAATGTCTATAGCATGGAAGGAAAATTCATAAAAGTATAGCTATTGCAAAACTTCGAAATTTGACATCATCAGAAAATCTCATCTTTTGCAATCTTTGGGGAAAGATGCTACAAGTTTTCAAGTAAATTAAGACGCTTCTTCTTCCTAGAGGCAAAACTGTTCTGTCCAACTTCAATAGACACGTGCTTTGTCCTACCAAGTCAGTAAAAAAGTAAAGCAAACAGTCAAATAAAGAGATTACTAATGATTACGTACAAAAAGCAACTTAAAAGGTATAAAAAAATCTTAAAAATATGTTTTGTTTTCTTCTATTAAAAATTTTGTTGTCTAAATTTCACATACACCAATCTCCTACTAAATTTTTTTTTCTTATTTTTTCTATCAATTATTTAATCTAATGATGAACGCACTTTATGTAGAATTGAATAACATGTATGGTTATCCCTCCGTCTTTCCTCTTTTGATCCACCCTTGTCACTTTCAAATATGACAGATAGTACGTGGGAAGAGCTTTTGGGTTTGATTCTCACTAAACACACCTACAAAAAGGGGCGAGGAGCCTTAACTGTGATGAAGCTTCGATCCGGATTAGTCAACCCAATAAATTCGAATTCCGATGGTGTAAATCTTAAAAAAAAAAAATTGACAGATGTAAAGGATGAGCATAACCATGCAATATTTCAAATGGATTACCATTAATTACGGCATGATAGGTGGTCTTGTAAGACTATTCAACTAGAGATAGTTATTTACTTCGTTTTAATGGATAGTCTCAACAGTCCTATTCAACACTAGTGTTTCTAGCTATTTAAGGATGATAAGCATTTGATAAATTCACAAAAAAAAAACATCATGAATTCGAAAGAACTCTTTCTAGAACTTACTTGTGATGCTTGGTTAGTTGGTATGAAAAAAAAGGAAAGAATAGGGTGCTTCTCAACCATCATATCAGAATCTCTTCTAAGAAAAAATCTCATCCCTGCGTAGGCTTGCTGACCAGCAGATCTCTCAAGTCAAGACCAACTGATATGAGAAAAAAGAAAAAGGTAAAAATGAAAAAAACAATGCTTGATAATATATTATAATTGAATAAAAAGTATTTTTATATCCCTTTTGAGACAATACCACCTTCTCATGAACTATGAGAGGAATATTAGAAGTCATTTTTTGTTATATTCATTATAAATTCTATTAACATTTTTTCACTTGATTATAATTTCTATATCACTAGTGATAGTCCTAGATATACAATGTAATTTGTACACGTGATCAATGAACACTTTAGTGACCTTTGTCAATATACATGATAAGTGAATGGAATGGAATGTGTATAATTACTCAAGTGGAATAAATGATTTAACTAACATAATTATAAAATATCTAAATTAGATCATCCTTCCATAAAATCAGTGCTCATATGTGCCCATAATTGATCAGATACATATGACGGACGCAATAATCTTAGAGGAGTAAGAGTTTCATTTTATTTCTGTTAAATTTCAAGACTTCTGATAAATTCTCTAATATCATTCTGTCGTATTTTGTTGACTTTTGATGGCTTAGTATTATTTTGATCTTTTTTGGCACAAAATCTCTTCCATATTATTAAGAGATGAAGTTGGGAGTAGGTTTTGAAGTTATAAAATAACTCATCCCCCTCTTAATCAAATCCATCCCAAAAATTTGATAAATACTCAAAAGTTGTATATGTATCAAATTTAGGATTCTCTTCTGAATAAGAGCAGGCTGCCTTAAGTGGTGCTTGAAGAAGTAGGCAAAATTGGCCGAACTCTGTTATCAATTTTCAGATGTGTTCTTTCCTTATCTCTTTTATTTATTCCGCATTTATAGTATTTAATATAATTTGTCGGGTATATTTGTGGTGTTGTGTTCAATTATTTGGGTGTATCTACTATTCGTGTGTGTACACGGGTTAGGTTGTGATAAATACACCATGCACGTAATTTCTGTCTAGGAGGCCGGGTTTTAAGTGGGACCGTTTGTGATCCCTTCGCCCTTTCTTGGGATTTTACGTGGAATGGTAATACTGTCTTAGGAGACTATTTGGCGGTCTTTCCTGGGTATTACCGAATTGGTTCACTTCACTAGTTGTTTACTTTAGAGGGAAAAATTACCCGAGTTTTCCAACAAGTGGTATCAGAGCCGAAGGTTCATCATTGGCTTGTTTGTAATATTTGTAATATTGATTATTATTATTTGAGTTTGTAATGATGTCTGTAGATTCACCAGCAACTGGGGACACAACAAATATGACACAAGCGGCATCGATTTCCTCGTCCACTTGGAAGAGGATTCCAATGTCAAGTATGAAGTTGGCAGTGGAAATATTTGACGGTACTGGTCATTTTGGCATGTGGCAAGGCGAGGTTCTGGATTCCCTTTTCCAACAGGGCCTTGA
>JANIHZ010000008.1:9578385-9588496 GCA_027478365.1 Erythroxylum rufum
TAGGCGAGGATCATTGTAATTTTAACTATTTTATATTCTTAATAAAACTTTATTTTTTATTTAATTTTGATATGAAAATTTTTGCGAAATTTATATTTTATTTGGGCCCTCCTATCTTAAATTCCTGGCTCCGTCACTGGTCCCAATAGTTAGTTATAGTATACATACACTGCCACCTCTCTCCATTTTTACAACATGTCCTTTAACATTTTCTTAATCTTCATCAACTATCCTTATTTGTGTGCAGTCTGAAGGAGTTGCGTATATAGATGGGAAGGGACCAAGTATTTGGGACACTTTCACTAAGGAGCATCCAGGTCATCCTCACGCATGATGCTTCATTTTCATATATTTACAATCCTAATCCATGTGTGATCAAATTAAGAAATATAAGTTCATGATGCAATTGCAGAAAAGATTTGGGACCACAGCACTAGAAATATAGCTGATGACTTTTATTATCACCGTTACAAAGTACCTGTAATGAACTAGTTTTGCAAATAACCAATGAAACGGTAACAAGGCAAAATAGATGATTATATTGATTCAACAGTGAGGATTACAAGCTTTGTAAAAGGAAAACAACAAGAAATAATAGAAAATAAAGAGATGAAAAACAAGGAGAATTGGGTGAGAGAGAGAAAACTGCAATCTGCATAACAATATTCATGCCCTGAGCCTTGGCAAAACACTACAATTTATGGAGCACATCTGTTATTCCTTCTTCATAGAACCTGGGGTCATTCTTTTTGTTGGGCTTTTGCTTCATAAAGATATTAGCTCATAACATACCATCTATCAGTTCATTGGATTTAATTAACAACAATTTGAATGTGGAAATTGTCAAAGGAGGACATCAAATTGACGGTACTTAAAAGTCTTCTCTGCTGCTTTCATAATCAGTTCACCCATCTCTTTCCTTTATTCCTAGTTGCTTATTATATATAAAGACATATACATCATTTTCATTTATGTTCACAGACAGCTTTGAATTGGCTATTCATTTATCCATCTGATGATGGATGTCAAGGATAAATATAAGAATCTACCAATTTACATCACCGAGAATGGTAAGAAGTAATTGATTTCATTTGTGACTGTGAGTAGAGTAGTATTTGATAATTGAGCAACAGGTCTTGCGGATGCAAATAACGCTTCATTGCCAATAAAAGAAGCCCTGAAAGATGGATTGAGGATAAGATACTATCACTCCCACTTAACCTATCTTCTGAAAGAAATAAAGTGAGTGGGATAATTAAGAGTATAGGTATGTATATAGATAGAAACAGGATCTTGAAATTTGATTGATGGGGTATGAATGCAGGCCAGGAGGGAGCAAATGTAAAGGGATACTACACATGGGTGTTCATGGACGACTTTGAATGGGATGCCGGATATACAGTTCGGTTCGGTATGATATACGTTGATTTCAAGAACAATTTGAAGAGATACCTCAAGCACTCAGCTCGTTGGTTCAAGTTGTTCCTTCTTCACTAGTTCTAGTCTAAGTCCTTTGCCTTTCTATTGTTCCTCTTTGTATGGGATGGTAATGGTATGTCTACAGCGACTTTGCTCGTCTTTTCAATATCTAATAAATTTCAGTTTCCATACTTAGGCCTCAAACGCCACTCTATGTATGTATCTTATCAAAATCAAATCCTACAAGAATATAAAAATTCTGAAAACCATGACGTGCATTACTCCATCACTGAAGCCAAGTTACTCTCCATTCCATGAAGAAGTATTTGTAGTTACATCTAACTTGTTCTCAGCACACCACCACTCAAAACTTTCCTATATTCATCTATCTATATATATATATATATATATATATACACATAGATTTCCATTCAAATTACTTCCTAGAGATCTACAATGCAATTCTTCTTCAGCAGGCGTGTATTCTTTTATCTTTTTTACCTGGCACATGGGTAAAAGCTACATTGTATGAATCTGAAACCTTTGCCAAGATTTTGTAATCACAACGAAAATACTAAAAGACAACAGCACTCAAAGGATCCACAGAAATCCACCAGAACGTACTTTTTTCTATCAGAAGAAAAGAAAAGTAGCAAAGGTCGGTGGGGGGTGAGCGAGATGAAAAGATGAGGAAGCCAAAACGGAACTCCATCGTATTCTCTATTGAAAAATAGTTTAAAATGCAAGGAATTGAATGAAGAAGTATAAATGAAAAGACATGTTTTTTCAAATGCCATGAATGGTCACATGTTTTCCCAAAAGATACCATGAACAATTATGTATATTATCAATGAATGGTCACATGTTTTCCTAAGAAGTGCCATGAACAATCATGTACATTAAGAATAGGTACTATGAACAAACATGTACTTTATGAATGGGTGCCTTTAAGTCTATATAAGGCTACATCCAATTCATGATTAATACACCACAAAAAATCTTTTATTCTTCATGTTTCTCATATTCATTTTTAATTGAAGTTCATCTTTGGTTCTCTATTGATTATGCTGTCTTAGAGAACATTAGGCTTGTTGTATCCTAGAAAGAAATTTATCAAAATCCTGCAACAACTAATGGGGACAAATATTTCCTTAAAGATAGTAATTTTTCACACCTCAAGCTATTCATCTTAATCCCACTTTTCTAACATTTTGGTGTTTACTGACTTCCTCTTCACTTGGAGATTCTTCGTGTGAAACTTCACTTGCTTGATCCTCCTTATTCCTCTCTTCTTCTTCTCTTGATGGCTCTTGTTGAAAAACTTCACTTATTTGCTCCTCTTTATTCCTATTTTCTTGTGTCGAGGGTACTTCGTTTTGCTCTTCAACACCATCCACATCAACATCTTTGCCGGGTTTTTCAACAGGAATTTGAAACTCTCTTGGCTCTTCCTTTTGTTGATTATTCTCCTCAACAGGAATGGTCCTCCTCAGAATTTCTTCTACAGGAACATCAATTTCTTCTGTATCTTGAAATCGTTCCTCTTGAGTTGATTCTCGGGTGTCTCCTTCCGCAAATTGATACTTGCACTGTTTCCTTAACAACTTTCCTCGTCACAGTTCTTACCAACTTCTTCCTCCCTGACCGCCTTGGAGCCATTATGTGCTGGTTTCTGCTACTCTTCAAATATTTCACTTTCCTTGAAGGCTTAATTAAAGCAAACTCCCGCGTGTTAGGATGTATCTATATACGGGCGAAGGAAAAAACAGAGGTAGACATTTGGTCGACAGGTGTCTAATTACTTCTGTTGAATGGCTACGTGGGTAAAAATCAGATAGTAACTGGTAAAGTTTAAGAGCAGATTCCCAGATCTTTCTAACATTATCCTCATTGATTAGCGTACCACTTCGGGAAGTTTCTATAATATTTTCTTCAATAATAAAAAATGAGAGCAAATGGATAATCTCGTCGTCCCAAGAATTAACTGGAAGCGTGTACTGTCCTATGCAGTTTTATTAAATTATTAAAACACCCAACTAGTTCCGACTGTCCCATGTTCATTGCTTTGGTGGCGTATTTTGCTTATCCATAACTTGCATTCAGTTCCAGGCTTCCAGCCGTTGGATGCAGGGGATAGCTTGTGCGGCTAAAACTGTCTATAATTATTTATGTAACAACTGATCGTAACTTGAAAGTGTTGAAGCTTTGTGATTTGTGTGATTTTCGCCTACAATTGCAAAACAAAGTGAATAATCAATAATGTATCTGAAAATAAAAAAGAAATACTTAAACGTTGATGTGCCTGGTGTTGACTAGGTACGAGATTAGCCTCAGGACACTGTTACGACCGACGTACTTTGAGCCTAGCCTTGGATCCCTTAAGCAATGGTTTAGGTGTGTACATTGATTACGACCGATGTACTGAGCCTAGCTTTGGATCCCTTAAGCAATGGTGTATATGTGTACATTGAAGCCTTGCCTAAATAGTATTTGTGCCCGGTTGGACGTAATATCGAAATCCTAAATAAAAAGAAAAATGTAAATTTCATTTTCTTAACATATACACGAAGTTTCGTAATGGAAGTGGTGTTAAATGTGGACAATTTTAGTTTGCAATACCTTTGAGATTGCTTTGGGTGAACGATCGGTTCATAATGACACCATCCTAGCCCCTGTTGGAAATCCTACATTGTTTGTTTCTTTTTACCGAATTGTACTTTCTTCACAGAGTCTGAATACAAAGACGGAAAGTGATAAACAGAAATTCGTTTGGTAGTTACCTCTAAATGACGGCAATATGTCTGGACGCCTGCACCAAGGAAGGAATCTCTGCTTCAAAATGCTAGAAACAGGGGCCCTGTGTGGCTACGGCAGTGATTGCTGGTCATTTCTAGTTTTTTTTTTTTTTAACTTAGAAATCTTATGGTTATATTGAGAAATATAAAAGATTGTACCATAAATTGAATTCTGGTGGAATCGTTAATGTCATGTCTGTATGTCTTTCAAATAAATTATTATTATATTATATATTATTATTATGATACAATATTAAAATTAAAAATTCAACCCTTGAAATAATAGGACCTGAATATATTACTCTAAATTGTGAGATTTATGGATTACTTGTTTACTTTAGAACGGTGGATTTCCCTTCAGATAATTCCTACTTTGCAACACATTATCATCAAAATACTCAATTAAAATCTCACTACGATGCGGATTATGAGATTTAAAGCAGGATTACATACTACATCGCTTATAATATCCTCCCAAACTAGTCATATATATATACTTACATTAGAAATGTATTAAAAACATTTCATTAGAACTTGGTATCTATACATTTCAAAACTTGCCTCTGGATTGTCTATTTATCCTCCTCGAGGATATTTCGAAAATGTCTCTTCCCCGTTTAGTTAGTTAAAGTTTCATGTTTCTCTCTTATAATCTAAAGAAATGTATTAAAAACAATGTACGAACATACATAAACTTGGGATTGAAGCAAATTACTGCAATATTAAAAAGTTTAAAAAGAGCAGATAACCTTGGAATCTCTATTTCCGTAGAGATTAGGGAGCATTTCATTGGTAAAGAATATATGCCATCAACTTATTTAGACAATATTAATGAACAATCAAGACCTAGTTCTGAAAGGTTTACTCAACTACTTAGATCCGTTTATATGTCAAATCATGTGAAATGATCGTATAATGAGCGAATTCATTGATATGCGACGAAAACCATTCCCAAAAGTCCAATATGCAGTCCAACCCTTAGTTTCTTCATATAAAGTACTAAACCTAAGATCTCACATATTGACTAATTCATCTTGGTATTCAGAAGCTTTAATGTGAGATTGCTCACGATGCATATAGTCGACGTCGGTATTACTCAAAACTCTCAATCGCCCTTCTAAGAAACCTGCAGATATCACTAGTGGATACTTGATCGACCTAAGCGAATCAAGATGGCAAAATATAAATGTTCTTCTCAAACGAGTAATGCTTTAATTTCTATAAATTCACCAGTTTCTGGGCTACGCCTGCAGTCTTCGAAAAGCAAGAGGTATAGCATTTGCTCACTATATCTCCCTCCTGCCCAACCACTATCTCAATTCCATTTGAGCAAGTTTACTCTTATCCGAAATAAATGTAAAGACAAGGAAACAATTCTGCAGATTTTGTTTTTACAATGTGGGGCAAGAAACAAAACCACTGTTCTACAAGAGTTATGCCCATACACATTGTTTGAAAAAGTTGCAACCAAAATTAAGGAGCGAAGAACCTGCCCGGAGTGTATTCTGTTCATTTACATCAACTTCCTTTTGATTGTTGGTCATTACTCATAGTCAATTTATTGAACGGTACTGACTATTATTACTGATTGTAGAATGATAAGACAACTTGAGAATTGTGGAAAAGATGTTTAGCTGCATACATATATATAACACAGTCGGTATTATCTTGAGCATCTATAATTATATGTACACACGCAAAACATATAAAGATACATGATGTTCTCAATAACTTCTACTTCTCTTTATTGGACGAGATTTATCACTAGATACCTGGAAGGTTGATCTGAAGAAGGATTCTATCTCATCCCTATTTCTCGTTTCAAAGAACTGCAACTCGGGAGATTTTCTTTTCTGCAAATTCACTTGCACTTTCTTTCTTGGGGTTGGAGGGCAGCTCCCGCTGGTTGGTATCTTGTGATCACTTGAAGTTGGTGTTTTGCACTCCCCTTCATCATCTAATACTTGCCGATGCACTAGTTGATCACCATCTTCTTGTTTATTACGATCTTGTGGCAAATATTCTTCAAGTTTCGATAGATTTTTCTCTGACATGGAATCTCTAGACATGGAAGTAAGGTAAGGAAACGTGTAAAGGAAGAAGGCTGAGAGAGAAGGAGAGGGAGGGTTTTGACAAATTGTATAATTGGATGACTAATATTTCTTTCTTATCTTTTGAAATTTATGTCTATCAGAGTTTGCAGTTTGTACTCTCTTCTTTTGTATGTATTCTTTATTATACTCTTTTATCTTTCAGCATTTTCTACTCTCTTTTCTTCGTGTAATAAAGCTACGACAGCTTGGTTACTTCAAGTGAAAGTCTGAATAGGAGTTTGAGACCTATAGCGTAAGAGTTATATAGCTGGATGTCTCTCTCACTAGCGGCTGTGGATCAGCATTCTAGTAAATGTATGTTGTTAGCTGTCATTATTATCTTGACGATACATGCCTGCATATAAATATACATACAACTTTATGTTTTTTTGTATGGACAGTATGTGGAGAATGAAGAGACATGTATGTTATCGGCTTCCATTACTTAGAAATAGGTCTTTAAATCCATGTATGTTTAAGTGATTGTTTAATGGCAATTGAATGGTAGGTGGTTTTGGCTGACAATTGCATGTTAAACCATAAAAGATTTTGTTCCCTCCATGTCTTCAATTTATATATCCACAGTACGCGCTAATTACATCCAAACTTTAGATGGTGTTTTCGTTTTACATTTAATTTTAGCGTTTTTATAATTTATAATTTATCAAAAGAAACATATCATATTTACATAAGCTCTACTAGTTAAACTATAATTCTAATCTATTGTCATATGGTTACACAATATAGTAGTAGGAAAGGAATTTATTTTAGTAACTACTGAATTATTCACCTAAACTTAGATCGGAAATCTTAGTGTAATGAACGGATTCCATCACAATTGATGTTACACAGAAGTGAGAAGACAAACGGACAACGTAATAGGATCCTAAGCTCAAGAGAAGAGGGCCAAAATAGTAGTTTATAATTGTGAAGTTGACGCCATGTGATAATGTCTCGTATGTGTTTTTAAGTATAGAAACTAAATAGTCTTTTATAAAACGAGAAGTTGGCCCTTGGCATCCCATCCCATGAAGCACAGTGCCCGCCTAATCATCCCATCTCTCTCTCTCTCTCTCTCTCTCTACATGTATATATCTATGTGTCCATCTCGATCTCTCCTAATAACCTGTCGTGTCACAGCCAATCTCTTCTTGAATTGTCCGTATCTATGCTACGGGTGCATAGGATACCCTTTTGGACACTGTACCATTATTTAACTCTTGAAGGGGACATAGATACCCTGGCATAGATCCTGTCCTTGTTTACTGTTGCCCCTCCAACCCCTCTATAGTATCCAACAAGAAGTAACCACCACATCTTCTCGGCTTGAATTCGGTGAATTTGGTGCCTGAAACCAAAGGGTGATTCTGTCAACAACTTCCATGTGATAGGTGGTTGCCCTGCAAAACTACAAGCTAGATAAGATATAATGTTGAGGACATTATTGCTAAATATTCTCCTCTAGGCTGTGGAATCCGACTAAATAAGCCTGTGCATGTATGATGTAGCGGTGCACTAAATTTCAAATTAGTGCAGGAGACAGAGACGTTTAAGTTTAACAGCTTTCTTCCAGGTCAACAGTTGCTCTTTCATTCATAGAACACTCCAACATACCTTCTGCTGCCTGTACTGTATAGTGTGTTAAACCCCCAAGAACAAAAAAAACTTGTAATAGTATTGCTTATGAGTTACTTTTTAATTAGGTTGCGGAGTACTGTTGTTGTTTCTTTATATTTATTTCGTTTTCGTTTTAAAATATTTTGTCCAAATAAACTTTTTAAGGTACTTTGGAAAAAATACCTCAAAGGTTCAAAGATGCTTCTCTTATGTATATAAATTTATAATCAATTTACTATGAGCTTTTATTAAGTAGCCTCCAAAGTTGTGGCTAGAACTGGCCAACAGCGAGAATGTTGACACATGCATCATATCATAATCTAAAAAGTACATGTAAATTGAAACCTAGTGCCAAATCAAGCACAATATATAATGAAATTAATGAGACATATACGACATATATTGTGCTAAAAGAAATCAAACCAAGCAGGCCTCGGTGCGGGGTCAAGGACATGACAGGCTCGGTGTCTTGCAGCAGCCCTTTCTATTCGCTCAATATCCACCGCAGAGCATAAGTCCGTAGTGTTGTATGCACTCAAAAGAAGTCCATAACTTTTGCGCTAAATCGCGGGATCTGGTTTCTACTTGATTTCCGCTTTAGGTTAATTATAAATTATAGAGTTAAAGACACGGATTTCTTGTTCTATAATAAGCACATGATTTATAAGATAAAGACTGAAGTAGCATAACCAATATATGACTCGAGTTCACCTAGTCGCCTCATATTCCACCAATAGAACACTATCCTTGTCAAATTCACTACGACCTTTTTCTAAATTCTCCCCTTCTAGACGTTATTTAAAAATTACTCATTTTGAAGTTCCATTTTTGATAAGGATAAAGTGTACACTATTAGTTTATGCCCTGCATCAATCGATTAGTTGTAATTTAGTGACATAATTATTTAAAAATATTCTTTATCTTATACATATTAAGATATATATTGTAAAGTCTATAAGATAAATATACATTAGCAAACGAAATTATGATGAAATCATAATTATAAGATTCGTACTATAACACATATTATGTTTTTTTTAATGAAAGAAATAGTCAATTTTATGGACTAAAGGGAATTATATAGAAAAATCATACAAGAAAAGCTAAGTCAAAAGTACTTCGACATTTTTAAATATTTGGGGGTCATGATGTGTTGTTAAACATTAATCTTAATATATGGACATAAATTGTTTAATTAGATGATTAAAGATAAATTAAAAGGAGTTTAATTTATTTAATCCTAAATATAATTTAATGTTATAATTTATATCTATTATTAACATATTTGGGAACTTGATGAGTCGCACATAAAGATCAGGTTGAAGAGAAAAAGGATGTTTTTATTAAGTTGGATTTTATTATAAAGGTTGAGAAATTTAGGATTAAATATGAGATTGAAGTGAGTTATATACAAAGATAAAACTCATAAGTCATTGCTTTAAGATTTTGGATTGAGATATGATGTCCTAGTTGTATATGGGCTTACTTGAATCCAATTCAATTTCTCCTCAGACTCCTTAAAACTCTTCATTAATATCAGAGCTAGGTTGGCAAAGTTTGATGAATAGAGATCGGTAGATTTGGGTCAGTTGAATGGTGATTGATGAAGTGACTCAAATGGCTTCACATTAGCTGTGTGTTGAGGGGGAGCTAGTTTGATATGGAAGATCTACTTGTGAAAGGGGAGATGTTGGAAATTTATAAGTGGTGTAACCTCACTATTAAAAAGAGATATAAGATTGAAGTGAATTACATCGCCCTAAGGTTTTGAGTTAAGATATAATATCCTAGTTATATATAGGCTCACTTGAACATAGTCTAATTTTTCCTTAGGCCCCCTCAAAACCTTTCATACACTGCCCAAATAATTTCGTAAAAGTATGATCTTTCTATTTTAATATGTCATGAATAAGAAGAAGAAGAATGAATGAATTTATTTGACGATGATAGTGTTTTAGCTGGAGAATATCAAGGTTATAGTGAACCAAGTAAATCAAAGCATATTTAATTGGGCATTTCTTGCTTAAATTTATTAGTTGTTTCATAACTATGTTTGCTTATATTATATTTTCTATATGCGTGCATTTATTAAATTTTTTTAGTAAATCACTAACAAAATTACTAATTTTAGAAAGTTGCAAAATTTAAAATTATTTTTCAATAATTTTAAACTAAAATTATTGAAAT
>JANIHZ010000008.1:9612668-9637605 GCA_027478365.1 Erythroxylum rufum
CAAGACAACACTTCTTTTTCCAATTATGCCCTTAATGAGTCCAAAAAGTCCATTTTATCCTTCCTTATAAGCTTATGTTCTTTTTAAATTAAGTGTCTTGCCGACAGTACCCTTAAACATTCTGACATAACACTTTTTATAAGAAAAATATCCTCCATTGACTTAAGTTTCTAACGCCACCGAAAACATTCCATTTTCGTTAAGTGGTTCCACAGGTATACTTCATACATTTTTGGACTGCTTTTGTCCAAAACAGTATTCTATACACCCTTACCATCTAAAACTTGAAAGTCTTAGACATATCTCACAATTCCCTTCCTTCGGATACTTCGTCACTCTATATCACTAATTTACCACAAATCAGAAATCATTATATTTGAATTCCTACACATCAAAATATCATCACAACACTGAAATATATTCAGTGGCTTAACACCAGTTCAACTTACGAGTACATTCACTGTACCTGTCTCACTCATTTCACTCAATCCTCCTCCCTTAATTTCATATAGCTTCGGTTTTTTGGATGGAGATGAAGAGAAAGGTCTTGCGAACCCAATGGTTCAAGACTCAAATCATTTGGAGGCCTAGGGAAGAAGTTATGGTCAAAAGGAGCACAATAATATTGAACCCATTTCGGGAAACAGCCATAACTTCCTGTAGAAGTTTATGAGTGGGATATTCTTTGAATAGGTCGAAAGACGACTTCAAGAGCTTCAACTCTCATGAAGACGTTTGAGGAAAAATAGTTCGTCTGAGGGTCGAAAATAGAACAGAGGTCGGATGATGAACAGTAATCAGACGAAGTGAATTAACAGAAATCAGATGAAGTACTTCGTCTTGGATGAACAGAAACTAAGACGAAGTGGAGTGAACAGTAGACAGACGATAACTTCGTCTTAGATAAACAATAACTAAGATGAAGTGCAATGAACAGTACTGAGACGATGTTGAATGAACAGTAGTCAGGCGATTTAAAGGAACAGTATTGAGACGAATCAAATGACCAGCGGACTACGTATTTCCTCTTCCGTCTCATTTCCTATCGTCTCATTTCCTTCCGTCTGCTTTTCCTATCGTCTCATTTCCTTCCGTCTGCTTTTCCTATCGTCTCATTTCCTTCCGTCTGCTTTTCCTATCGTCTCATTTCCTTCCTTCCACATACTGCACCACATTCTCCATTTCATGACAACACTCTTGGAGACAGAATTAAATTTCAAGGTCTCCATAAGAAATGTAGCCATGATTCCCAATCATCACTAATCTTAATTCCCATTCTTTCCTCAACACTAATCATACCAATTTCACTCTTTCTACTCCTTATTTTCAATATAACACACTGAATAACAATTATACCCGAAAATTGTCAATGAATGCATGTACCACTTTTATGTGCAAACATTCAATATTTATATGCATATATGCTAATAAGATGCATGAGCTAGACCAATGCATTTCCTTTATCTCTCATTGAGCTCACATGAACAAGATCGGGTCCTAACCCTTTCTTTGGGGACGGGGCCTTACAAGTTCAATGATGTAAGTCATGGTGTGGACCAAACTAGAAATTGTGCAAGCTGTTAAATTGGTGAGTAAATTTTTATCCAATTTGGGAAAGGTACATTGGGATGCAATAAATTAGATCTTCAAGTACTTGCATGGTAATTCTATATTGTGTTTAAGTTTTAGAGGTGGTGAGCCAATTCTAGAAGGCTACACACATGCGGACATCATTAGCGATCTCGATAATTGAAAGTCATCCTCAAGATATTTCTTCAAATTCATAGAGGGAGCTATTTCTTGGAAATCCAAATTGTAAAAGTGTATAGCTTTATTTACTACTAAGGCAGTGGACGCAAAAAAGGAGATGTTTCGGCTGAAGCAATGTCTCTTAGAATTGGACGCGAAATAAGATGAGTACATGGTTTCCTATCATAGTCAAAGTTTCATAGATTTAAGAAAAAATTCTATGTATCATTCCCACATTTAGCACATTAAAGAAAGGTATCATTGGTAGCAGTCTATGGTTGGAAGCAACTAATGAAGTTGAAAAAGATTCATACAAACAAAAATGGTGTTGACATGTTGACAAAGGTAGTTCTCGAGAGGAAACTTGAGCTTTGTAGTAAACTTGTCAGGATGACTTTCAAGTGATTGATCAAGTGGTTGAAAAAGATTCACACAAACAAAAATGGTGTTGACATGTTAATGAAGTTAGTTCTCAAGAGTAAACTTGAGCTTTGTAGTAAACTTGCTAGGATGACTTTTAAGTGGTTGATTTCTCCTCCAAAATGGGCTAAAGAGGGAGATTATTGTAGGTCTAGTCGCATTCTATGGATGTTTATTTGTTTAATTATACTAAATCTAGACTAAGGAAGTGTTAGTTGTCTCCATAGATTAAAAGGAATGAAGTTATGGGTGACCATATGTAGTATAAAATCTTATCATTTTGAGATTTAATAATAAGTTTGAGAGAAAGAAGTTACATTAACTACAATTTTATTAAATTTTGATTTCTAAAATTTGTTCAGGAGTATTATTGGTGTATATATATGTATGTCTATATATATACACATCAATTTTATACTTAATTATATAAGTAGTTAGCAGAAGTCTTGCTATTTGATTTAGTGAATTTTATTGTCAATTTGTCCATAGATTTTACCTATATATTTAAGGATTTTTCATGTAAAAATATTGTGTTCATTATTTTTCAATCATTTTTATTGTGTGAGTAATTTGTTATTGGTTGAGTGAACTTGAAGATCATATGAGCATTATTGCTTGAAGCCCAACACTTATTATATCGCAAATTCCTTTAGCACATGGACACAAGTCTCTTAAATTCCATCCATGAGTAGGATTGGCACTTAGGAATAGTTGGATCTTGTTGGAAGACTTAATTCAAATTTTTAGGAGTATTTTTGTTATTCTATTAACACCAAATAAGGTGGAAGATTTTCTACCATTGTTTCTCCTGATTCCTAGCCTAGACGTTAAGAGTTTTTAACCCAACAAACTCTTCTTCCTTAACAAGTTTTAGTTAGGATGTACAACCTATATATAGGCTATCTTTATGCTTCAATAAAACTTACATATAGCAGCTACGATCTTCATCTCTCTTCATCAATGTATGTCAAAAAACAAGGCACGAATGATTTGTTGATAGTAAGTCTTTACATTGACGACATGATTTACACTAGTTCATAAACTCAACTTATATTAGAGTTTAAGAGCTTTATGAAGTTTATATTTAAGATGACAAATTTTGGTGAATCGTATTATTTTTTAGGATTAAAAGTGATTCAAAACAAGGAATGAATCTTTATCTCTCAAAGAAAATACATTGATGATACTCTAAAGAAGTACAATATGATGGACTGCAAAGAAGCTGTTACACCTATAAATATTAACGAAAAATTACAAACAGAAGATGGAACCAAGCTCACTGATGGTGGTCAATATCGAATTATGATCAAATGGCTTATATACATGACTCATTCACATCCAAACATCAGCTTCTCAGTAGGTGTTCTTTCATGGTTCATTTATCAGCCTACTAAGCATCATTTTGGTGTTACTAAGAGGATCCTATGTTACTTAGCTGGGACGAAGGATCTGGGGATATGGTACAGAAGAGAAGCTTCTTTTTGCCTTAAAGGACATAGTGATAGTGCTTGGGCTGGAGCATTTGATGATAGATGGAGCACTTCCAAAAACTGGTTTACTCTTGGTTCAAGTATTGTTTCATGGAGTTCAAAAAGCAAGCCACTGTGGAACTTTGATCTACAAAAGGTGAATATGTTGCTATGACAGCCACACATGTCAGGCAATGTGGCTAAGAAGAATCTTATGTGATTTGGGTCATAAGTAAAGTGGAGCAACAGATTTGGTCTATGACAGTAAATCTATATTATTGTTGGCAAAGAATCCTATTTTTCACAATAGAATCAATTGAAATTAAGCACCACTTTATTTGAGAGCTGTTAAGCAAAGGAGAAGTTCAATTGGAAAGTTACAAAATTGATCAACAAGTTGCAAATCTTTTCACCAAGAGCATACCACAGAAGAAGCATGAAGAATATTGTGCTCAGTTGGGACTCCCCAAATTTAAATGAAGCGGGAGTATTGGAAGACTTAATTCGAATTTTAGAAATGTTTTTATTATTCTATTAACACCAAATATGGTGGAAGATTTTCTATTGTTGTTTCGCTTGATTCCTAGCCTAAACATTGAGAGTTTTTAGCTCAACAAACTTTTATTCTTATCAAGTTTCAATTAGGATGTATAACCTATATATAGGCTATCTTTTTGCTTCAATAAAACTTACATACAGCAACTATGATCTTCATCTCTCTTCATCAGTGCCCTCTTCATTTCTCCAACAGATCCAACTAGAAGATTTTGTTGCAAGTGGTCTCTCTTTGTCTCTATTTGTTTCCACCTAGTACTAGTATTCATATAATCTTATTGCCAAACTGTTCAGTTTTTGTGGGGTCCTCTTTTAAAGGATGTTTCCAATATTTAAAGAACATGAAATAGGATTATATTTTTCACTTTTTCTATCGAATTGTGTATTTGACTGATAAATTTAGCATTTTTGTTAGTATCTAACATCAAGAGATTTTTTTTTTACAGTGCCGCACAGAAAATTAAGCAGCAAATAGGAGCTGGTTTTTATGCCAATGCAACAAACTTCTCCTATGAAGTTCAAGTTGTTCCTCTTCTATAACAAAAAAACTATGTTAAGTTACATGTCGTTTTATTCCTATTTTAAGCTTTAAATCTACAGTCTTAATCCTTGAACAAATCTAAATTATCCCCTCAGAACTTATGTTGCTTATTTGACATAATATAGTTCACAAATGATTCTTGTTAGCAGAATTTGTTGGATTTATATAATTTTCTTTTAAACTCGAAAAGGGATTGGTATTAGTGACAACTACAAAGACAATAGAATCGTCACAAGGAATTTCAATGGAAAAATACTCTAAATACATTAGCCCCTTGAGGTCCCTTCCAAATGATGTTAATGGGGATCTTGTCTTTGATGGCACTATCAGAAAGAAGCTCAAAATTATCGCCGGAAAAGTTATGTAACATTTCTCATATATATCTCAACTAGTTTGAGCTCTGATTAATTAGTAGATCAAAATTGAACTACGATCATCTTAATAACAAATGGAAAGTCAGACAGATGATGTTTTTAACTTCTTTGGTTAATAAATTCCTAGTGAAAAGAGGTGAATGTGACTCTGTATATGGGACAGGTATGAACAATTTCTTAATTGTAGCCGACAAGGCAATAAAGTATAGGACAGGTATGAATAATTTCTCGATTCTAACTGGGCACTTTGTAAGTCAAAAAAGACACTGATGTTCACCATTTTTAAAAGTTGAAATATCACACGATCATATCATCATTAGAAAGGTTGGAAAGTAGTAAAAATGGTCGGGAACTTTAGCACAGTTTTAGATTTTAATATAAGGTAGTGTGAATAATCAGAATGCAGATCCTCTTATTTTTCATCCAAAAATGACGCAGTACTTTTCATGCTAATTTTTTCACCTGGTCACTCGCATGGATGTCATGTTATGGAAAGCAGAGAATTGATTACTTTTGTTGTCAGAGAATCTACAGAACTATCGTGGAAAGGTAAGACGAGCGGGAACAATGTTCCCACAAAGCTGTTACTCCTATGCCACACACTATCTCATCCTCGTTGCAATAAATTGGATGGATGAGATTATTTTGGCACAAGAGAACATAATTGTGAGAACGGAAGATCTGTTCTGAAGACGAGCAAAGACAAAGAAAGGTGTCTAACCTTAGGGATCTACTTTTGTACTCACTCAACTCAAATGGAAATTTCCATTTGAAGGAATAAAAAATGTAGGTTTTCAGAGTTAGTGCTCATAATCTTTTTTGGTTTTCTTTTAATTATATATTTCCCTAATATTACATCGTAATAACACACTATTCGCTCTTCAAATGCATCTTATAATAGTTACTATCTACTTGCTAATTGAAATATTCAATATATGCTAATTGAAATATATTTCCCAAAACTTAAACTGGGCGTATGTTGTAGGCAGATGGGGGAGTCGGTCGTCTAATGTTTTCGATGCAATGGCGGGAGATTTTATGAAACCAAGAATTAATGAGGTAAAATAGGTAACTTGCAATATAAAAACATACAATAATGATAATTTTTACTTGTTACAGGTTGACCAACTCCTAGCCAAAGGGGTGAATGTGACTGTGTATAATGGACAAGTATCAATGATGAAAATATCAAGTCGTTAAAAATATAATAGGACCGACAAGGCAATGAAGTATGTTTGGGAGTCAGGACCAGACCACCCAACTTGCTTCAACACTTTGTAGATTCGTCTTCATATCATTATCAGAGTACTAAATCAGCTCTTATCTCAAAACTCATATTTTTTGTGATGCTTTTAACTATTAAATAATAAATAGAAAAGGACATAGATATTTCCAACTATGTTAATTATTTGAATTTCTTGTTAGTTGGACCTCATCTGTTCAACAATCAGGACCGAAGCATACAAGGTTGAGAGGCTCATGCAAGGGATGGAAGTTTATTTCTTTTTCTTTGTGGACTTTGTAAGTCAAAAAAGACTTTTTATTCCATACTAACGTAACTTCCACCCTTTTTATTTGATCTTTTTAATGTCAAAGGTCAAAAATGGTTAGGAAGGAACTTTTAAGTTCACTTTTTATGAGAATTTAGCATTAAATCTAGGTGGTGATAATATTTTCATCCAAAATAGGTATTCTACTTGTGTAAAAAGGTCATATAGACACAACATAAAGAAATCTACTCCGCTCCATAGAGAACTAGGTTTTACTATTTCTTGCTAAACCATGAGACCAATGTGAAGTGAGTGTTGAATATAAAGAGATTCGTCGTTTCATAAGTGCTGAGTACACTGATCGCATTCGACGTTTCACGAGTGTTCGAGTGTACTGACCTATATTAGCGTTTTGACTCTGCATCTTTATAATAAATAGACCAAAAAGTATATATCATTATATAAATTATGAGGTGATTTTATTGAAATTAAAAAAAAAAAAAAAGGAAAGAGAGAAAACATCTGCAGCTTCTTCTAACTGTTTCTTTATTTTTATTTTTTTTGGATGCAAGTGCCAGTAGATCAACCGTGCCTTTCATTAAGTATGATACGCCATAACACAATCAAGGGCTAGCAGAGATGAAAGTGTAAGAAGGAACGACAAAAAAAAACAATGAGAAAGAACAATACGTGAAGCGATATTACCCTTGGAAATATTGAAGAACAGTTTGTGAAACGCATGAAAAAATAGTATAAAATAAATAATAATATATCTTCAAATGTATTAGCTATTCTATAGTGATATAAAATATGTATTTTCTTCAGTTTTTTTATTTTCTAAAGTCTATTTTTTTCTATTCTTATTATGTGCTTCTTTTCTTTTAGCTCTTAGTACAATAACCTCAAAATTCATTTTGATCATAATATTAGTATCTAAGCTGGTAATCTTTGACAACAATGACGGAAGGGATACAGTACTAAATTTGAGGCATTTGAAAGAAAATATTAAAATTCAAATACAGAACTTGAAATGAAACACACAAAAAAAAAGAAGAAAACATTCAAGAATTGAAAGATTGGATGATGCAAAAAGACTTTATCAACAGTCGAATCGAAGGGGACAGAGATAGGATGAAGACAATAGGAGAGTGCGGACAATGGATATGGTGGTTGGATGTGCAGATATTAGGTCATGCAAAACCAATAATTAATTTCCATAAGGGATAGATTGAGGAATTGGATTTACAAGTTTTAATCTGGACAGGGATTAAAGTGAGAATTATTTTCTTGCATCTTGAAGGAGAATACTAACTTTATATGAGGAACTCCTAATTGAAAAAAGAAAGAAAAATTAAAATAAAGGTCCAGAAATGTTATTTTTAAAGTTTCTATCAAAAAGTTGAAAAGAGTTTTGACAAGAATTATTGTACAATATTCGGGGTATCACACAAACTCGTGATCAATATCCCAACAAGAACATAATACATGTAAAAGCAATATAAAATAAGAACATAATACATGTTTAAATGTGATTAGTCGTCAGAATGATATAAAAGATGTATTATAAAATTAGAAAAAAAATCCATTAACAAGAATTATATATTTTATTTCTTTATTTCCTCTCTTTTCTGTCTTCCCTCAATCATTTCTTAGTTTCAAAACTCTATTTTTCTTCCAACTCTAAACCCTTTTATTATTCTTTCCTTTTTCTAATTCTTGATACAATAACCTTAAATTTCATTTCGATCTAACATATTACTCACAGCAACAGTATGTGAAGCGGTATTACCCGCAGGAATAACGAGCACATGCAGTTATAAGGAGCGAGACGTGGAGAGGGAGAAGAAAATAACAAAAATGGAATCAATAGCTACAAAAACGGAATTTGAGATCTTGTAAACCCATGGTTTTGAATTATAAATACAACTTAATAAAATGACGTCATATGTGTATAATACGGTTGGTCTAGAATATCAAATTTTCATAATTCACCGTTTGGAAACAAAATAATAAGTGGTCCATTTAAAGAGGTGCATCTACCTCGTTATTTTCTAAAATAGTCAAAAAGACGCTTTAAGTGAAACCAACAAGGAAACAGATCATAAACTGGAATTCTGGGAAGCAATTGGCCAGGAATAACTTCCTAACAACTGGCCACCATACTAATGGTGTCACGAGCAGGATTTCTGATGATGTAAATTCCGTTTCCAATCAGCTTTATGGAAAATAAGGGGTTCACACTGTCTAGAAATCTATAAACTAAAATATGATTCCCATCAGGGCAGAGATCAGAGTTGGACGGACTGTTACAAACACCATTATTTCAGCAAGATACACAAGTGGCTAAACAACAGCAAAGCACAATGGCAAGTGGCTGAATGAAAAAAGAATTCTTATGCTTTTATTTTTCATATTATAATTGCATGGATGGTGTGATCCAAAATTACAATAGATATTTCCCTTGCAGGGAACACCGAATGTTACAAGATATACAGCCTATATAACTAGAGGGCAACAAAATTCAATTCAATATACACCACTCGTGCAGATGAACAGGAAAAAAAGAAGAAGAAGAAGAAGTGATTAGCACAGACTTAAATACCTATGATCTAACTAGGTCATCCAATGTCATGCAGGAGCTGACTCGATTTTTTCTATTACTTCAAGCCTTGTTTTCCTCTTCCAACCTTTCATTGTGGCTACTAAGTTGACCAAACCAACAATTTGATTTTTGCTGTACTCCTGCAGAAAGAACAACGCGAATTGGCAGTTGGAGTTTCATATAATAACAGCACTTACAAACAATTTAGAATAGTACAACATATGTTCATTTTAAAAATCATATTTACCGGATGCACACGAGCCCAATGCACATATTCCGTCTCTGGAAGGTAGTATGCCTGCATAAAATGAGAGAAACACAAAACGTAATCATAATAAGAGATGGCTTTGCAGTTTGAATTGATATTTCAAAATCAGCAAGTAAGCATTTCCTTCCTTTGTTTAATACATCTCAATGTTTACAACATTACAGATGGCTAATGTTACCTTAATAAATGTTTCCACTTGTTGTAATTTTGGTTTTACGTTTATGGAGGACACGAAATGTTGTAGGCCATTGATCAAAACCTGAAAGCATAATGTGAACATGAACTTAAAGCAAGTTTAACTACTAAAAGAACAAGCGAGGAAATAATTAAAACTTGATATATCCAATTTAAATTATCAGTTAAGAAGTAACCTGCAGATCTAGAGACATGAGGGCCCGACCTTCATCAGTGCACCTTTTCACCCGTGAAAGACCTTCAATGAGAGTTTCAGCCACAATATCAAGACCACATTCTAGAAGGAGGTCTTGAACCTGGAAATGGAATGTAATTCAAAATGGTTAGACATGCAAGACAAAAATTATGGAAACTATTTTTCCTTGGTCCCACCTAGAACACGAACACAGACATATGGGGACATGATGTCACCTTAGTAAACTGAAAGCCCAGAAGGCAAAACTAATACGACAATAGTGTTTTTAAAGATAGCAAACAAAAACAGGGCCACAAGTGAACCGCCTAAACCATTCTAGTGCTCATCCATTCATGATCTTATCTGAGTTTGCATAAATATACCTAATACAAACTACAATACATGTTTTCTCTTCAACTTCCTAACATCATGAATGAGAACCTCATACCATAATAACACACCAAAGATAAAGATCAATAAGGATGGAAATGGTTAGGAAAAAGCAAAGTAGCAAAGATAGGAGATTTGTTATTCAATCTCCGTGACCAAGTCAAATACTTAGTGCGTCAACAATGTACTTAGAACATAAAGTACTCAAAATGCATTTATCAACCAAGTGGCAACAATATAACAACAAATCAAAGTGTAAGACAAACATAACAAAGCAATAAATGCTTAAAAAACAAAATAAAGTTAGTTTAACATGATCTTGCATTATCACGTAGCATGATCTTGCTCTTGCATTATCACGTTATCACGTAGGTTACATTCTCAATCTAATTGCACAAGCAATTGATTCACCAGATGCAGCAGTGGTAGTTACCTCCTTGTGAATTCCTCCATGAGCAAGCCTTGTTTTATAATGCTTAAATTCTCCCAACAATAGATCAACATACCTATAAAAAGTTGGAGAGTTTTTAGAGGGATAAATTAGCTAGTTTGACAGAACTTGGGAAGATTTCTACAAGTAAATATCAGGTCAAGATATTTCAAAGATGAAAACTGGCATGGTTAGAAAGTGTTTGGCTACTGTTCATATAATAGCCTAGCAATGAGACATCTTAATAGTACAGCAATTTTGTTCAAATAGAACAATACAAGAGACCTAAAAGCTACAGAAATCAAGGATAACAATTTAAGAGAAATTGGCCCTATCTGTCTGAAGCAGAATTGGCAGACTAACAAATATAACTTCTACAAAAGGTACAACCTAAAAATTTATTTAAGGTCAGATTTAATAAAGGCGTCAACACGGTGTAAGTAAAAATAGCATCCAAAAAGCAAAGCAATAGTGACACAAGAATAAATATCTATTGTCCAGTGTCCAATCATGAATACCACTGGTATGAAATGAACACTGAATTCATCGTTTATGTTTAAGTTGGAAACCATGTTAACATGGAACTTATACAATGTCATGAATTCATAGAAAGAGAAATATGAAGAAAGGGGAAATAAAGAAGAGAAACAAACCCATTATGCTCCAGCCCCAGCTCTTTGACTTCCCATTTAGCGTTAGCAATTCGATCAACATATCTGCAGAAAGAGCTTGCTCATGAGAGATTATATAATATGACCCAGAATAAGTTTGTTTAGAAAATTGCAAGGTCTATGACATTACTACAAGAGAACAAGAAAAAAAGTAAAAGGGAAATCATCAGAAGCGAAAGAGTAATTGGTTATTTATCAAAAAAAAAGAGTAATTGGTTTAGTAATTGGTTTTTATCAGCTGCAAGACTTCTCTTTAAAACAAAATTAATAGAAACAGTTAGTAGGCATTTCACAGCCAAGATGAATCATTTTATTCAAGTTAGATTGACCAACCACCTCTCAACTCCCAGACAGGTATACCCTCATCAGACTATATGCCCCTTCCCATTTTCGAGAATAATCTGTAGTGATGCTTAAATCATCCTTTAGTTCAGTTTTACTTCAGCTCAAGCTGTTCAAGGATCAATTCTTCCTCTGTTTGTTTTTGCTCGCTACCTTCCGAAGTAGATGTGAGTGTAGAAAATTTAAAAGAGAGACTAAAAATACAAGGTTTTTTATTTGTTATGGTCTATATCTAACAACCCAAATTCATAAAAATCTTCCAAACATTTATTTGACTTCATTCCATGACACATCACAGTTTTCTATCCAATGAGCAACTTACTAAGTAGTTCACCATCTGCAGATTGGTTCCTTCCCCTTAAATTTGGTATTCCATCGACCAACTTTAAGGGTTTTAGTGGCTGGAAGTTTCAATTATGCTATTGCAAAATCACATATTGAACTAGTAGTACACACTATTGGCATTCCCATGATATCTTTAGCCAGCAAGAACTAAAAACATACTGGCCAATAATTATCTGTGCAGGTGCTTTTCAAATAAAATTACAATAAGAAAAAGATGCTGCCAGAAGTCGCATAATTAGGAGATATATAGGATGAAGCACCAAATTCAACTCTTAACCTATCAACATAAAATATTCTCATCTTACCCATTAATATGAAGCAATATTCTGGCGGTTGTTTTATGTATGTGTTGCGTTAGATCTGGTACAGAACTGACCTGACAAAACATTATTCACATTTCAACAATATCCACAGCAAGAATATAGAATTTACTCAAATTAACAGCTCAATAATAACTTCCAGAATGAGGGCACAACTCACTACACTGAAATGGAATTTAATACTATGTCATCAGACTTGTAAGTGATAATATTGGCAAAAGTGTACAATATCTCCACAAAGACTAAAACAAATCAATTCTTATCAATGAAATTTTTTATTTAGATACTTGGAATCCGTTAAAATACCACTATTATTCCATCCTACCTCTTTCACTTCTATCCAAATAAGTCACTGGAGTAGATGGAATACGAAGATTATGCATGAATTGTTTACGCTGTGGAATCTCTTAATTCTTTCTCTTATCTCTTCTATAACACTAACTTTTTATTCTTATCCTATATGCAAAACTCTCACCCAATTACCAATTATTTTGCTACATGTACAAAGTGTGGCCACCACTAGATGATAAGAAACGTACCATGTGCACAAAGAAATCTTCCACTATGGCAGGGTTGCTTTGAAGAAGCATTGACTGAAGATGTGCTCTAGATCTGTGCAATATTCTAGCAACAAGAGATAGAGTATCAGCAGCAGCACATCTTTCCTGCAAGACAGTCAAATTATTACTTATAGACACATATACTATAGAATCCTATATCGAGAAAAAATCAGAAATTTTAAGCAGCAGAAAACTACTAATAACTGAGACAGATTTTTGAAGGAACTAGAAAGCCACTAATAACTGGAATATTGAGCCTCCATCAGATGTTGAACTATGGTATATGCTTGACAAAAGAGTGCCCGAAGTATATATACGTAATACAAAAACAGATACAGAACAGCCAATTGCTTTAGCAGTAAAGCAACTGTGCCCTAATTTATTTACACTAAGCTGCACTTAGATCAATAAAAATTCATAGCATAGTTCAGGGACCTTAAACGTTATCAAAGAAAGAAGAAGCAAGAGGACCTATTTTTCCTCAATGCAAATCGTTCTCTTCCTATAAAAATAGGGACAAATGTAAGTGATTTCACATTGATATTTGTGTCACACAGGCTAATTATTCTAAATGTCATAGATGACCTGTCATTCAAAGCCTAATCGGACATCACTGCAAATCAGCATGTTAAAAGTGCACCATTATGTCAGATCTACAGAAACCTCCATAAATTGCCTTTTATAAGAAAACAACAATCATATAGAAAAGTCATTTATGAATGGGAAGTAATCAGCGTGTCAACAAGTGCTGACCTCAATCAACAGGTGCCTAACTCCAAGAAAATTAGGAGCATTAGTTCATGCTATAGGAAGGTCAAAATCTATATTAATCTAAAACAAATAACTCTTTCATAATTTCTAAAAAAGAAAGAATAATAGAGCAGCATACACTACTAATTGTATCCTTATTTACTACGAACTGAGGCAAATTACGAATCAGGAAATCAGTAAGTTATTGAATCAGTATTCTATACATCAGAAATACTAGCAAATTACCTTGAGGCCAAATGATGTAGCTGGGGAATAAGTCGGAGGACTTGTAGGTGTCACATCTGTGTATGTACTCAAAGATGTGGGTGAAAAGGCTGAATTTGGTACCAATTGGAGTTTGATCCACTGGTCACAATCTTGTGATATTCTGGATAAGGTTGTCTTCAGTCGATCTGATAATGAAGGTAATAACAAATGCAGTACAAGCAGGGATGAGTTTAAGACTTAAAATAATGTAGTGAACCTAATTGTTATGATTTAACTCATGAAAGGGGCAAGACAACTGGAGATGACAGAAGAATGTAGCATCAGAATTTATGAATGAACAAGGGAATGGACAGTCTCTTAAACTAGAGGGAGAAAGAAAAGAATACAGAAAATAGAAAAGAGACTGCATAAACTTACAGTTGACAGAGTCAGGTAAAAATTTTCCAACTGCATTGGAGTTCTGCTGACCAAATGTTTCAAAAACAAAATAAAAGAAAACACCAAACAACTGACATATCCCCTGCAATATTATACTGAATTAGGATAAATAATCTAGTGAGAAAATAAAATTATCAAAAGAGATTTTATGGCCAAACAAAAGGCGCAATGAAGAAATATAACAATCGGAATAATACCTTAAAAAATTCAACATTGACAATTTCTAGTTTCTGCATGAGCCTTGCATATTTGTCCATAGACCTGATATTCCATTAATGCAAAATGCTCAGTAAAGAGCGATTACATGCATATTGGAGATTCGTACGTCTTTTAAAGTTAACATTTATAAAACCAACAATAAAAGAGCTTTCACCTCAAAAGACAAAGAGAAGCTCCTGTTTGCGCTGTTATGTCATCAGACTTCCAGTGTGAACTGTTATTTTTTGGAAGATTTGACTTTGAAATTCGGCTAGGGAGTTGACTATCCTCATCAATAAAGTCTGCAAGTAGATCTTCATTTTCATCATCCACCATAGGATTTCCATTCACACGACTAGCGTCATTACAAGGGGAAGTCACCTTGTCACCTTGATAACTATCACTAGCATCTCCATGATTATCACCAAAAATTTCCCCATTATGTAGGGAATAGTGATTTTGTGCTTGTTTAACAGAAAATGGGTTTCCACTTCTAAGCCAATTTGTAAACCCACTTCTCTTTGCAATGCTATCACCTGAATTTACTAACTTATCAGAGACTGATAGTCTGGAATTAGTAGCATTAAATGTTCCAATCAGGGGTGCCCCATCACCAACAAGTCCAGCAAAACTAATGACTTGAGCTGTATCCGATGGCAATTTCTGCCAACTTTCCTTTTCCAAAACCATTTTAAGTGCCTGAAGAATAACAATAAACAACATTCTCATCAAGTGTCCATGAATACCCAAGCATTTGGTGGCAGTTAAGAAAAGAAATAAAACACACAGAAATTTAAACAACCAGCAAGTCAGTATACAATGGCATAGATGACTAAAATGAAAGCCAATGACTGCCGTTCAGAGAAGACAAGGCTAAAAACAAAACCCTTAGTTTTGGCTATATAAATATGATAACAAATAGCAATTGCAAAACAGTTTTTACTTTTTACAAGCATTGAGAAATTGATTTAGGAAAAACAGAGCAATATGATCATGAATTTTATGTAACAATGCAAAATCCATCACCTACTTCGAGAATGTGTATGATTGAATTTTAAAAAAAAAACAATTAGAATCGCCAGCAACAACTTACAGAAATACTTTGCAAGTGAAATGCTGCAAAATAATTATCGCTGACATTCTTTAACTTCTGTCTGAATTCAACAGCTTCAACCCCACAGAAGGCCTCCCCAGCCAAGATGAATAGACTAAGATCTTCATAGTTTTTCAAGAATTGGTGAATGCTTGTTGAATTAACTGTGGTAGAAGAAAGTAATACTGATATCCGACTGGTGGTAAGTTGCCAAAGATTTTTCCTCCCTCTGTGCAGGGTTTGTGAAACATATGCTGTTGCATCTTTCCGCAGATGATACCAAGGAGATTCACTGCTTGATGGTTCACCACCATCATCTCTAGCATCATTAAGTGGATTATCAGAATATCTACACGTAGAAACCCTACTTTCAATGGGTGCATTCAAAGTTGTAGTTGCAGTACATTCCTCAGGGCAAGGTAAGCAAGAGCTTTCAACATTTTGTTTTGGATTACAAGACATAACTGTTTTTGAATAAAGCTGCTGGGTCTCTCCAGAATCACAAAAGTTGTCTCTTACTTGATATGCAACATCCTGCAACAAAGAATAAGAATTATGCAACCAAAGCACTGGGAAACTAAGTATTTGAAAGAAATTTCTACAAAAACGTAGATAAAAACAGAACTTTCGAGCTCATGTCCAATCTCACAAATGTCAATATGCCTCATAGACAAAATATGATAGTTGCTCATGCAAATCTTGGAAAGGTTTCCAATTCAAGGTGTTAATTGTTTCAAATCCAATTGGACTGATGACACTGCCAGTTCTTGTACTATTTAATCAGAAATATGTTATTCCTGGTTGGAGTGGCTCCAATGAATTAAAAAAATGATATTTTGTCTACATATATTTCACTTCACCCAATTAATATCACAAGTCTCATCAAGTGAAAAAATTTAATAAAATCATAAGTGAAGGCTATGAGCAAGAATCCTCTGCAGCATAGTAGAAAAGTTGGAGACATCTGCCAAGATCAAATGATTACAACCACCAAGACAAAAATCCATCCATTTTGGCACAATTTCTGAATATAGTTTTGCTATCCGATTTCTGCCCAAAAAAAAAAAAAACTAGGAACGAAGTGTAACATGGTAAACTGAGTAGTATAACAAACCAAGATGCTGAAAACTTTGACTTTCATGTAGCCGTGAGAAGAGATAAGGGCTCATATAAGCTACCGTGAGAAAGAAATGAACAGAAAAAAGGGTACAAAAACCACTAAACAAAGCAGGGAAGATTAAAAAAACTTGAGCTTACCTTATTCTGGGGCTCAAAGCTCATGATTTCATGATAGGAACACATCAACCTGAACAATACAGCCAGTGTTCTCAGCAAACACTGCCTAAACTTAGATTCAGGTATCTGAAGGCAGAGATCGCTGTAGGTAAGTCTGCATAGATCAACATAAGTTATGAAATATGCCAACGAGTAAACAAGCTGCTATACAAGTATAACAAGGAACTAGAAGGTAATAGAAATACCTGCTATTCTGATGTTGACCTTCCTGATCCTGCAACAATAAATGTCATCCATCAAGAAGTGGGAATAATAACTTGCCAAAATTTTCTTCAACAAAAACAGAAGATCAATTGGAAAAACTGCAAGAAGGTACAATTTGATTTTAACTTCCATTCATTAAGCAAACTAGAATAAAAAGACAGCAAGCTACAATAACATATTGTGAACTTGAAAAACACAATCAGCAGTTATTCTCTTGTTGCCACTTCTTCTCAGAAACCACATACAGTTATGTAAATTATGCAAACATACCTCTTGCACTGTATTCTTCAACACAGAATGTGTCTCTGAGATAACTTCCTGCATGAAGAAGCTTTGAATCTTTTCTGCAAGACCAGAGATGTCTCCTATTAATGCATAAGCATCAACCACCTGAATATCATGTGAGCAGTCCACCATGGTCAGTAATGTTGCCAAAATTTCAAACAGAGCAATGCAATTGTAGATATCTAGCTTCCCTAGCCGAAAGGGTTCCATTACTGTTTCCAAATTGAGAAATGATTAAAGTAACAAAATTCTTGTCAAAAGACAAAATCATATGAACTTAATGTCAAACAGAACATCAGAAGAACGAGCTATCATTTCTTTGATCCTGTGAAGGGCTATTAATGATGAGCCATCCCCTTCCTGATGACTGATAGTAGAATTAGATCCCAGGGTTCCATCCAGGTGTGAAACTTGAATCTTCTCTAGGTCAGATATTTAGTGCAACAAGGTATTAATTGCTACTGAGAGTTCCACATTCTAGTAACATATGCACTAGTAACTAATCAGGATGAAAGTAGACAGACAATATAAACCTAATTGAAACACCTTCTCTTTATTGCCTAAACAGCAGGCAGGGACAGACTTATGAATTAAACTATCTAGTTCACAAGGTATTAGTTTACCACAAACTGACAAACTTATTGACAATCCCTTGCATGTCCAAGCTGATACACTAAGACCAAGTGGACATCATTTAGGACAAGAGAAAGCACACTAGTGCAATATGTAACGCATAATGAAGCCCTGTAACCTAGTGTTCTTATGATCACGAAGAACTCGCATGACAATCAAAAAAAAACCATAGCAGAAGATTGATGTACTGACAGTTAAATAACTCTCCTCCTTGAATGCCTGGCACACTCCTAACAAAAGTGAATCCAGCCTTTGAAGGGTCTGTCCCAACCAAACCTGCATAGATTTTCAAACAACCAATTTTGTGTAAAGTAAATATTGGTCATGACCTTCACCAGATCATAAGCTAGCATATCCATGCTCAAATGTCAATGGGATGAATTATACTATGATGAGAAGAATTGTTGAGAAATGTCAAGGCCCTGGGAACAATAAATCGCAATCATTATGTACCTCAATCAGGTTTTTTAAAAAGAGCACCCATAGAGAACATCCATTGGTTTCACAAGAAAAAAAACTACATAAGCAATTTAGCATTCACCTCCACTCCACGGCTCATCTCCTGCATAGCCGAAAGCTCTGGAAAACTATCCAACAGCTGTAGATACTCTGAAAGAACTTGGAATGCCTAAGGAAAAATTGACTTAGAAAGACTTATTTAGCACTTAATATAACAGAAGCCTATTGGAAAATTAAGGTGGAATAATATAAATCACAATTACAGAAGTGATAGATTACACCACCTTGCAGTAATTTCCTTCTTCAACAAGGTGATCAAGCGATGCTTGCATCTCCAGCGCATGACAGAGCTCAGTTAATATGGGAAGCATGTCCTGCACTTATTAAGAAAGATGAATATACAACTTGAGCCACATGTAAAAGTATATTCCCACTCAAAAGCCTGAAATGTCAAAAACTTCTTCCAGCAAAGTGGCTAGAAAATCCACAAAAGATGCATCAGTTTCCCCCCTCCCCTCCCCCCCACAAAGAATAAAATTTTCTACATATGCAGATACATGTTTTAAAAAATGGCAAAGAAAGATACCAGGAGAGCTTGTTTCTTTTTGGCATGTGAATTCACAATAAGATCCCTTGAAACCTCATTCATTGATGAGGTTAGGTGCCTCCTCCCATTCTAAAAGACATAATAACAACTATATGGTCAAATTCAGATCCAGTAAGGAGGTACCATATGATAGCATGAAGACATTGATGACTGACATCTCAATCAAATCTTGAGTGATAGTGAAATAAATAGCATCATTAAAAGATTTAAGGAACTTTTCACGAATATCCTCCTTGAAATAAGGTCATTTAATTATCCAGAAAGATAATGTATAAATGCTTACCATGCAGATGACATTTGCAACCCTCAGGTCTTTCTCTAATTCCCTCACCAAATTCATCCCCTTCACTGGCCAAAAGCAAGCATAAACATCTCATTCAAAAGCAATACTAATATCACTTTGGTTATGCTAAAATTGGACAATGTTAGCACTCAAAATTCCTGCCCCCAGACTAGATGGCAAAAAGAGTTGAAGTTCATGAGCAAATACATGAAAAATCCACTACTATGCATCTTGTAAATTCAGGTAATATTAACATAAATGCCCTCTTAGAATGTACAAACATTATTTTATTCAATTATGTAACTTCATAGGAATGTGTTATTGCTCCATGTAATTGATAACCACAGAAAAATAATAAATTAGAAGAACTATAGAAGATTAGCTTAATACATCTTTGGCTTATCATCGTAGTATCATATGAAAGATATACACAACCTGAAACGGTTTTAAAATGTAACAATGACTTAAAATAAAACCAATAATCTGTCAAGCATGGGAAAGAATGCAATGACGCATAACTGTAAATACACAACCTACCCATCACTTCATGATGTTGCATAACTTGCTCTGACAAGTGCTCTGCCACTCTATCCAGTTGCGCTAATCTCAGAGCAGCCTTCAAAAAGAAAATTCAATTGGGATGCAGTCAGTCACTTTGCCATAAAACCTATAAGAAAAGGAATTGAGTATAAAAACAAAGAGTAAAATGAATATAACCCAATCCAACACATGTATATGGAAATTGTGAATTTATAATATACTATCTGTTCATTATTAGGCTTCACTTTTGTTTAATCTTGATTATAATTATATTGAAGTAGGTAAAACGTAAAAATTTGTACCCCATCAGAAAGAAAAAATATATGCGGAAATCACTAGCCCATCCACCCACTAGGATCTAAACCCTTGTAAATGAGAAGGTACTAATTCTCTACCACCGGATTAAATCCCTAGTGGCTAGGGACTTTGAAGCCCCCTTTTAACTCGTATCAAATATTCAAGTATGGCCACAAAAGGAGAACTGATCATAAATTTGCAAATTTATGTCAATTCAACAAAATTAACTTCACCTTTTGCATGGACCTTCACAATATTCGATTGTGAAGTTACCAAATTTATGTCAATTCAACAAAATTAACTTCACCTTTTGCATGGACCTTCACAATATTCGATTGTGAAGTTACCTAATATAATATTTAACAAAAGCCATACTAAACCAATCAAAGTTACATATAAAAACAACCAATGTTGCTTAGTTTAAGAACTGCATAGGTCAATGCCAACTGTAACTGTTCAGCAAAAAATAAATATAAACCATAATAAATAATTTAATTTAATTGACACATTTTATGAATTTAGGATCCTCCTTATATATTTGGGGCAAGTTAGGGGCTTCAAATACTATGAGTATTAATATGGATACCTATCCAATCAATTTAGGATAAAGATTACTGTCTCGATCACTATCAAGACAATCCATATGAACATTTTAGCTTCTCAAGTAAACACACATGACACATGCACAATTTAATTCCAAGAAGTATACCTGTTTCTCAAAGAACACCAACTCATTTTCTTCACTTGGAACATGCTCTAAAACATGCTTAACTGGATCAAAATCCTGTATACAAGGATGAACAAGTCTTTAAGCAAGCCTAATAAAAGTTTTACAACACAAAAACCACTGATGATGGGTGTTTCCCTTATAATAGAGAAGCAAAAGTGACACAAAATGCATCCTTCTCAAGAGAATATTTATCATGTACGATTCTCCTAAATCTTCTTGAATCTATTTGATACCTTTGAAAGGTCCAAAAGTTGAACACCCAAGTGCATGATAAGGACTAAGATTACCCAAAAGTTTAATCCTAAAAAAAAAAAAAGATAAGGACAATGAAGTAATTCCATCCACACACTTCATCCAACCACAAACTAACTCAGAGAAAGCCAAGACAGTAAAAGTCAATCTCAATGTGCCTATATGCAAGCCTACTAGGGTTTAAAAAATGCAAAACAAAAAGCTCCACATGAGACATGAATGGGACCAGTCTCACACAGCATGACTTCCATCTTTTTAAAATCTCGGTCAATAGCTATTAAACATCTGAATCAGTGAAACAAGAACCAAATAAATTTTCATAATGTTAAAATGCTCATTTTACCCAAAAAAAAATGAACTTAAAGAGAAAGAAAATAAAAGGGTTTCCATTCAAACTTATGAACCAAATAAATTAACAATTTAGCCTATTAGTAAAGCTGAACTTTGGCACTGCATTGCAACATTCATTTAATGAGAATGAATTGGCAGATACACCTTAATCCCATGTGAATGGGAAATGTTAAGGTTGCTCAAAGATTTTCTCCTCACATTGATCTATCTCGGATTTGGAAACTTTCAAACAATTCATCTCTTAGCGAAACAGTCTTAAGTGTACAAAAAGCTAGTAACCACTACTTTAGTTAAAATAATAAAATTTTGAATCCTTTTGCATTGCACACTGCACATGTAGTTATATAATTAACCTCTAGATCCTCCACTAGGACACTTCTAGAATGAACCAATACCCTACCAATAATGGTCTAATAGCAATAAGCTCCAATTTTGATATTGCAAATTTCTTTGTAGTGGACACATACAAATAAGTGTTTACAATGACTACATGTTTTCTGGTGTTGCTAAATTTTTTCTTTTGGATGATCCAAATGTAGCAAAATATGACCAGCTACTTTTAATAATAGATTAGGCTTTGTTGACTCTCATGCAAGTCATGCTTGTTCTGACTATTGCGCTCTTGCATATCCAAAAGGTTTCACATAAAAGTTGGTTTGGATATAAGTTTTATACGGTATTGGACAGGGGTATTAAATTCCACAGTAGGACACCATGGGTTCAAGCATAATGACCAAATAAATTTTAAAGAAATTCAAGATTTATTAGAAAAACAGAATTATGATATACAGCGGTCTATCTTATGATAGTGCTAGCTATGGAAACAACAAAAAGGTCAAAGCACCTTCACCGTGACTCCATCCACCCATTGGAACGTAATTTACTTAAGAGATTCCTCCACAAAAGTCACTAAGGACTACACTGGAATCTCAGTGAAAGCATGTACTAACCTCTTCATAGAAGTCTTTTTCCACCTCCTCCACTACTTCACCCTGTGGTCTGCTCCCATATATCGAGCGTAATTCTTCAGAACTGGAAGGAAGACTAAAACGCTGATGAGGAGGTAGCGCTGCAAGCGCTCGTGCAACAGCTGCTGCAGCAGCAGCTCGGGCCGGGACCTGTTTGTAATAACAATATAATATACTTTTCACGTCCCGCACATACAAGTTTACAATAGAGATCTCCATCAACATTCATCGTGAACATCTGGAGCAATCAAATTGAATTCTTTGCCGGAACTGAAAATGATATATTATCATGTAGACAGCAGATTACCAATTGAAGTTATTAACAACAACTCAATTTAAAATACCATCTACTAATGTAGTTCCCAAACCCATCAGAATTATTAAGGTGGAAACTTCTACAACACTAACAAAGTCCGGAAGAAATTAAAATAAAAACAAATAACCTAATGCATAATGACCAAATAAGAGAACGATCAACGCTTAAAAGGCAATCAATGAATTGACATTGAAGTAGTGAAGAGTAAATTAACCTCAGGTCGATCAGAGGGAGTAGAAGGCAATAGTCCGAGAGATCTGGCAGAGCGAACAGAGCTGAGAATCTTCTCACCAACCTTGGACAAATCCATATCACCACCTTGGAACAGAAAAAACGGCAACAAGAAGAACAGTCTAGAGCTCTCAAATCCACCTCCGCCGACGTCGCCGTCTTCGATGGTTAAATTAGCATTGAAAAGAAACGGATTGGCCAAAACGCTGCCAAAAGGGAAGGGGTTGGGCTGCATTTCAGCTGAGATCCACCACCCTCCTCACACCAACCCACGCCATTTGGAAACCGAAAATATAGAGAAAATAATTATAAAAAGAAAAAAGAGAGTGAAATTTCTTTCATAAATTATGGAGATCTAACTAGATTTGTATCGGAGAAAGACAGACAGTAGATAGCCTCAAGCAGTATTGTTCTACTTCTGTTCTGTGTTGGAGAGGTTAACTCATGGGCTTGTGTTGACCTGGACTTCCAGCATTAATTAAAGTCCAAAGAACTTTGTATTTCTTTCTTTTTCTTCAAAAATAATCTGATCCCATTGGCTGGAAGAATGTTGTTGATGTTAGTTCAGAAATGCCGAATTATTGTTGAGTATATTTACTTTTATGCTATTATATACGTACTTGTGTTAAATTTAGGTTTTGAAAAATAAACTACCGGCCCAATTAAAAGCTAAAATAAAATTAAATAGGACTCGAACTTAAATTTAAAACTGACTATCTCGAAATTGATAAGATTTCAGGTTGAGTTCGGACTTACACAAGCCCAGCCTAATTTAACATATTGTCATCCCTAGATTGAGAATCAACTTTTGTATCTGAGTTTGATTTTGAATAATGTGTAACTTTTCAACATAATTCCATCTTCTCAAACTATAAGTTTTATCCAAAGACTAAACTAACATATGAATATGAATTGCTTCTTTTCCCGGGACAGTACCATCCTTCTATTATTGACATTTATCATATTGTTAGTTATAAATTAAGTTGGCATTCAAGGTGAATAGATATAAATATTTATTCATAAATATACCTTTTTATGTTATCATATATTATTAACATTTAACTTTCAACCATCGAACAATTTCTATTTTAAATTTTAAGAATTTTGTTAAATTTATGTTATTTGTAACAAAATAATGTATTATGAATAAAACTAATAAACTTGTTTATGAATCTTATATTTGTTTATCCTTTCATTTTCTTTATACGAATAGACATTTACCCTTTTGTTAAGACTTTTTCTTAGTTATAAGTTGGACTACATTAAATAGTGCATATGAAAATTTTCACTGTAGACTTTGAAAATTAATGCATAATTTTGTTATGTACAACCCGAAGCAATATTCTTCATCAGGTCATTGCAAATGGTTGACAATTTATAATTGCTTTATAAATTGATCCACAAATGCCTAAAACAATGACGATGGTCAAATGTGAATACTTATGCTCAAACAATTCTTGTAGATCTTGTATCACATGGTTAAGATATGCTCGGTAAAAAACTAGGTGAAATATGAAAACTACATTATAAAATTTCACTGTGTTACCGTTTGTCTATCACTTATAAACACTCATGATCGATCACTGCTAATATCATTAACTAGGCATCCAACTCTTACCAAGCCAATGAAAAGATATTATCATTTGGATCTCTTCCGATGGTTGTCAATAATTATCCATATAACTTGTCTTCAAATGACAACCATTAATATATATTAATAGTCTACAAGTATTGGCAAACCTAGATTTCACTTGTTCAAGGCATATGTAGCATGAATCAAACTGATACGGAAACTCCAAGAAAATAAGGTTCTTGAAACCCCCTAATCCTATTGAATCAAAACCCCAATCTTTCTATTCTAAGAACATGCTAGATCAAACCC
>JANIHZ010000008.1:9653418-9666754 GCA_027478365.1 Erythroxylum rufum
TATTTTATATTTATTAACATAATATTTTATTAATATCAACAACATATTTGTTATTATAATATTTTATTAATATTAACAACGATATATTGATCTTGATACTATTATTAATGATTTTACATATAAAAATATGCAAAGAAATTACTTTTATGATTATCTATGTGTTTGTTAATGCAATTGTCTTGGTGTTTTGCAATATGATATTATTGTTGGCTTTTGCTACTACTATTTTATTATTATTGTTACCATTATTTTTAATAATTTTATTGTTACTGACAATTGTAAAATGTTGTTAACTCTTATTATAATCATTTAATATACTTAAGTATGTGAAATTGTGATTTGAGTTACCCGAGTAAGAATATTAAATTAAAAATATTATTTTAAAAGTTACATATTTATATATGATGGATTTATTACAACTCTTTATCTTGGGCTATAAAATGTTAGTAAAGAAGTTGAGTTGAAATATTATGTAATCTTTATAAGATTTCCATCTTGTATTGCGGAAAAGGAGCTACCTATAGAGTTATCTTGTTAAATCATCTTCGTTTCTATAAGATTACGTGCAGCTATATTCATTCAAAGAAGTAATTTTATTTCACTTGCATCAATTTTCGGCAGCATATTCCAGATTTTGCAGTTTTAACTCTGAACTTCTTATGATTTAGAATAAAATGTTTTTAGTTTGCCCTCACAATTGACAAACTATTGTTGAATAAATAATTTCAATGACTTCAATTAAATACTTTTTTCTGACGTGGAAATAGTGCGGATGTATCGAATAGATTTATTTTATTCAATATTTGTTTTTTTCAATTGTTCATCAACAACGTTTTTTTCTCCTTATCTGACAATCTAATATTGACCTTTTGACAATGTATGTATAGAAAAACACTAATATCCAATGAAACAAGCAACTAAATGCAAGAACGGTAACAATAACACATGATCAAAATATGAATTTCTCCACCTCAGTTTCTTGTTCTTTGTGAGTTTGTGTGTTATAACTCTGATTTGTTCTCTGTGCACATAATTATAGGCAGACTAGAGTTATAAGGAGTAGGCATATATATTAGTTAAAATGTAATGAACTAAATAGAATAAAAATGTTATATACAAATATCTGAAGAAACAAATACCTACACAATAAAATAAATTGAAAATAATTAGCATTCTTTCATTAAAAGTAACAACAGTTGAAAAACTATGTGAAGTTTGATCCTGCTTTAAGTAATTGTCTGCTTAACTTTAGGTTTACTATTGTCTTCAAGGTCCACGTCACGTCCTGGTTCTGCAATGCGACCATATGGCATGTAGGAAGTAGGCCAGCGTTTCACTTGTTAAAGTCAAGGTACGGCATAGAATATAATATAATTGGAAGCTTGAAAATGACAACTTAAATAAAATTTAATTTCTATTTTTATTTACATTAAACTTCATTTTGTCCATATTTCAATTTCAGATAACGCAAAGCAATTAGTGAATCAATTAACTACTTAAATACAAGTAGTCTACTTTAAGTAGAGTCTGAAAATCAAAATCATGAGCTTATCTTATCCTATGTTATGATATCCAACTAATACTGTGCGTATCTTCCGGAAATTGGGAATTAAATTAATAGGCGGAAACTGGCGGAGATAAATTAAAAGGAGGAGAAAAGAAAAAGAAAGATACAGACAGACAGGTGGCAATCACCACTTGCCATTTGTTGGCTTGCACATTAATAAACAAAACAACCATTTAACCTCACTAGAACAAACCACTCAAATCATTTCATTTTTCCTTTTTTTTCCCCCTACTTTCTTTTCGACGAGGAACCAAAGCTCTGTCATCCTTCAAATGGCTCCGATTCCGTCGGAGAACGGCGTCGACGGCGACGATGAGCGAGAGGAAGACGAGGATGAAGAGGAGGAGGAGGAGGAGGAAGAGGAGGAGGAAGAGGAGCCGAGACTAAAGTACCAGAGAATGGGAGGAAGCATACCCACGCTGCTATCAAACGACGCCGCTTCTTGTATTGCCGTCGCGGAGCGAATGATCGCGCTCGGGACTCTGGACGGCTCCGTTCACATCCTTGATTTCCTTGGCAACCAGGTTACGTAACATTTTTTGTTTCGATTATTGTTATTTTGCCAGTGACTAGTGAATTTGGAGCTTCGTTGGATCTGAACTTTGATTGCAGTTTCAATTTTTAGCTTTTTGTATCTGGAGATTCTCTTTTGGTGATGTTAGAGTGTGATTGATTTTTTAATTTATCGTTGAGTTTGTGTTCTAGAGATTGTTCCATTAGATTCTGAATATCGTAACTTTATAATACAAGGCACAAGCAATTCTTCCAAGTTTATATTCTTGGCCTTTTTTTCCTTTGTTTTTACTTTGCGACTAAAGTTGAGAATTGTTGTTTATGTCGTTGAACGTTGAGGCACAAAGATTCTGGGAAGTTGTGCCAACATCACTTGTTTTGAGCAAATATTTGAGAACGCTTTTCCTGTTTTTGTTTTTAAATTTAAAGTTCGGTTTTTCCTCTCTAATTAGTGTAATGTATATGGAACATTCTTTTACTCACGTTTTCGATCTGTGTGTGTTTCAAATTTTCTTTTATTATTTATTTTTTTTAATTTCGGATGAATGCTTCTTTTTCGCATGAATCGCTAAAAACTCTGCCCTGTGAAAGTAAGTAGTTCCAGTGGACTATTTTACTTAAGGTGTGACTGTTTTAGAATGTCGAGTTGCCATCGGCGAAGCTGTAAGCATTAGGGGCCTGAATATTAGGCTTTAAGTGCAGCTAGATTATCGTGATCAACTAATCAATATTAACACCTCTTTAGGCTTGATTAGGAGTTAGGACTGAAAGATGCCTGTATTTAGTTCATAGGACTTGGCCAAAATCTAATGATAGAAGATTCCCTTTCCAGGTTAAGGAATTTCATGCTCATACTGCTGCAGTAAATGACCTTAGTTTCGATATAGAAGGTGAGTATATAGGAAGCTGTTCAGATGATGGGACTGTTGTAATAAATAGCCTTTTCACTGATGAGAAAATGAGGTTCGAGTATCATCGTCCAATGAAGGCTGTTGCTTTGGACCCTGAGTATTCAAGAAAAGCATCCAGAAGATTTGTAGCTGGTGGGTTAGCAGGTCATCTGTATTTAAATGCAAAGAAATGGCTTGGCTATCGGGACCAGGTTGGCATTAGTACAACAGCCTATATCTTTTGCAATAGCTGCACTAGTAAGATGTTGAGCCTCAAGTCAAATACTTGCTTGCCTTTTTAGGTTTTACACTCTGGTGAAGGTCCAATACATGCTGTGAAGTGGAGATCAAGTCTTATTGCTTGGGCTAATGATACTGGTGTGAAAGTATATGATGCTACCAATGATCAACGTATTACATTTATTGAAAGACCACGGGGAAGCCCACGCCCAGAGCTGTTGCGGCCGCACTTAGTTTGGCAGGTTAGTTAAAAATTCACCTTTCTATGGTCTGAACAGCTTCGTTACTCTATTCATTAACTTCCACTTTTACTATTCAACACAAATTAAGCATGCATTGTCTTGGAACTCATTCATTTCTTTACTTGTATCCAGGATGACACTCTCTTGGTTATTGGCTGGGGGACATCTGTGAAAATTGCTTCAATAAGAGCAAGCCAGTATAAAGGCACCAATGGGACATACAGGCATGTCCCAATGTCCAGTATGAACCAGGTGGATATTGTGGCATCTTTTCAGACCAGCTATTATGTTTCAGGAATTGCTCCATTTGGTGACTCGTTGGTCGTGCTAGCTTATATTCTTGGAGAAGAAGATGGAGAGAAGGAATATAGCAGCACCATTTCAGTAAGACAGGTATTTCTCTTCCATGTTGCACGAGCATTGTAAAGTATAGTTCCTTGTGGACCAGCTTTTTGAGTCAAAGTGTCTTTCGAGCAGCAAATCACTTTCTTCTCTTTACTTTGGCTGCAATATCTACTCAGTCTGTCCTTAATTCCTCGAGGGAAAATGTAATCACATAAATTATTGTTGATGTTTGATATGGAGATGGTTGTTCTTGTAGATGGTCATTGTTAATTTCAAGAATTTTAGTGTTCACTTTATGTGTGTACTAAATTAGAAAGAATCAGCCCAAAAGTGGACAACAACGAGAGATGATCTCTTGCAAAGTGGTTTTTTGTTCAGTCCTGAGAGAGTGAAGAGTGTGCTTCATTTTTGCTATCTATATTTAACTTCACACGCTCTATTCTGGAAGATCAGTTTCTAGTATTATTTTGAGGCATATATGTGGCCTGCTGGTTAACAAGCTAGGAAATGCTGTTTGATGTATCTACTCTCTGTCATGTCTGAAGTGGTAACTTGCTCAGCATAATCTGTTTTATTCAGTGTCACTCATACACATCACCAGTCATATGCGCTATTATCTTTAAGTGAAGTTAATTTAAAGGATGAAACATACTGAAAGTGTTTTGATGACCCTATTGCGCTGCTAACGTATGCTATATATAAGCAGGGAAATGCACAAAGACCAGAAGTACGCATTGTCACGTGGAACAATGATGAACTTGCAACAGATGCCCTTCCAGTTCATGGCTTTGAGCATTACAAGGCAAAGGACTATTCTCTTGCTCATGCTCCATTCTCAGGTATCTGACTTTATGTGATTTTGGTCTCAATCTAGCAGACAATCTGCTTTGAAAGTAATACCTTAATGTGAATATAGGTAGCAGCTATGCTGGTGGTCAGTGGGCTGCTGGTGATGAGCCATTGTATTATATTGTATCTCCAAAAGATGTGGTCATTGCAAAACCGAGGTTAGTTATTTTCTTGTCAGATTTTAGTTTCCAATGAAACATGTTTGGTTCATTGCCTCTATATGCATACAATTTTCCTTTGAAATTTCTTGTAGAGTAAATGCCAAGAATTAAAACATTGCATCTGTTTAAGATTATGTTAAAAAGAAACTCCATACGTATGAGGTGTCTTAGTTCATCTCTGAACAATGTAGCCTTACTTTTCAGTTTGCCTTGTCACTGGAAATTGTTGGGACATGAGCTTACTCTGAACATAGGAGCTTTGTCTTTGTCTAGGTGCCTTGTATAATAAATTGGTTGCTATTTCATATGTAGATGAACATAGTGTCTTCTATGTCCATAGCGTCTTCGTTTGTTGTCTAAGCCAAGCCATATGTTCATGCTAATTCCACAAGCATGTCCTGCAGCTTATGGTGCTTATGACTTACAAACTAGGGGAAGTGTAATTTGGGTCATTTCTGCCTTATAATGAGCAGTTAGCTGGTCTAGGAGTGAATATATCTATGCCAACCTAGTCAAAAAGTCGGCATATAATGTGATGAGAAAGCTATTTAAGCAAGAGATATCGCTTAAAATTTGCGCACATTGGTTTTTTTCCTTCATTTTCTCTAAGCGCTCATGGAATATGTTTTTTGTATTTGGCAACAAAGAGAGGGCTTTTTAGAGGGATGTTGACTCAGACCCCCTTCGTGGGGAGAGTATCAATCGGTTTGCTGCACCCACTAGTCTAAGCATGTACTTCTTTATCATAAAGTTCATGGGCATTTTCCCTTAATTTTCAAAACTGTGCATCTTTGTTAGTTTATTGGTGTTACGTATAAAAATATTATAGCTGTTACACAGCTGTAACTAGTATAAAACTGTAACCGTTTCCCTCACGAGGGAGATATGAATTAGCTAATGTGTGTGTGTGTGTCTCTCTCTCTCTCTCTAAAGTTCTCTGTTCTTCTCTCTTCTTTCGGGACTTCTCTCTTTCTCCTTCTCTCCTTCTCTCTTCTGTTCTTCATTTTTATTCGCAACAAATGGTATCAGAGAAGTCGGTTGTGTGTGGAATCGAAGAAAACATGAAAAGCTTGATGGAAACACAGATCAAAAGCGAGAAAATGTTTTTGGATTTCAAAGCAGGAATGAGAAAATGTTTTTGGAATTTGAAAGCAAGAATGAGAAAATGTTTTTGGAAGCTCTAAACATAACAAAAAAATTGGAGAACAACCTGCTGCAGCTTAAAACTGTGGTGACACAATTTTTGAAGCAACAAGGGGTGGAAGTGGGAGCTCTTATTGCAGTTACTCCAGAACTCATGACTCGAAACGAGCAACCCACGCAAGAGAAGGACTACATAAAGTTTTTGGCTGTAGAGTCCACCCCTCTCATGAATAACAACGACGTCGCCTCTGATGGTTCCTTATTCGTCCCCTCTCCCAGCGAGCCTAGTAAGATTGAGTTGTACTCTTCGGTGCTGCTTGTACGGCTGGTGGTCTTCTTAGCTGTGGTCTAACCCACATGACGGTTACTCCTCTTGATTTCGTTAAGAGTAACATGCAAATTGACCATGCAAAGTATAGAAGCATTTCATCTGGTTTTGGAGTTTTGTTAAATGAGCAGAGTGTCAGCTTTGCAGGTGGTTACATTGCTGGAGTTTTCTGTGCGATTATGTCTCATTCTGATAATCTAATCTCCTTCCTCCATGATGCTAAAGGAGCAATTGCTGGTGATGCTGTGAAGAAGATGGGTGGTGAAAAGAAAATAAGATTATTCATTTTTTGTTCATTCTGTAAACCTCCATAACCTTGGGGACAAGGTTTTCTAAATGAGAAAGAATTGTTACGTATAAAAATATTATAGCTGTTACACAGCTGTAATTTGTATGAAACTGTAACCGTTTCCCTCACGAGGGGGATATGAATTAGCTAATGTGTGTGTGTCTCTCTTTCTCTAAAGTTCTCTGTTCTTCTCTTTTCTTTCTGGACTCTTCTCTTTCTCCTTCTCTTCTTCTCTCTATTCTGTTCTTCATTTTTTATTCTCAACAATTTGCCTCTTCATTTTTGCTTTCTTCTTGGATACTTTGACATATTTTAGGGATGCTGAGGACCATATATCATGGCTTTTGCAACATGGCTGGCATGAAAAAGCTTTAGCTGCGGTTGAAGCAGGTCAAGGTCGGAGTGAACTCCTGGATGAGGTGCTTTCATTTATTTACCTGTGTTAAAATATGTAGATATGCATTGTACATTCTACAGCATGCATGTGGATTATGGTTTTTTTGGACAAGTCCATCTTGTCTTTACTATGAAATCTCTTCCTTGGTTAGCAATATGTGTAGTTCTACTGATATCCACAGGTTCTTTAAAAATTTTCTTATTAAATATTTTCTTGTTCTTTGTGAAAAATTGTGACATTGTTCCTTAGAGATCAAGTTACAGCATAGTGCAATCCAATCAATATCACCAATGACAAAGCTGCTATATGAGTAGGATCATTCAATTTATTTTCAGATCAAGACATCCTTTTGACATTGTTTAGTGAGTATGTCTGTACAAGTAGGTCCATTTAACCCAGTAATATTAAGGAGAAAGAATTATCAAAGGAAGTTTTAATGACCTTATGAATCAAATAAAATATTTTCCTTTTTCTTTATCATGATTAACATTTTGATGTCTCTTCAAAACTTCACTGTAATATTGTTATCATGCCAATAGTGAGTTTAGCACGTCATTGCAAATTTGGACACTCGTTCAATTTGGTGGCGAGGTTAACCCAAGAACATGTGATTCTTGCAACTTAAATAGAACTGATTAGATTAGTTTCACAAATGATTAAATTTGGGATCCATGTGTACAGGTGGGTTCCAGATATCTTGATCATTTGATTGTTGAAAGAAAGTATGGTGAAGCTGCATCCTTGTGCCCCAAATTGTTGCGGGGTTCAGCATCAGCATGGGAAAGGTAAGGCAAACATATATACATGTTCCCATCATAAACATTTTGTTCATATGGTCACTCGTAACTTTGTGAAGAGAGAAACAGTGAGAAAGAAAGACTGAAAGATGCCAGTGCTGCTTACCCTTACAAGGGTGCCCGTGTTATGTTTATATAGTTATGTTATTTTAGGTTGTTCTTAAATAGTTGAACGCCAAAATTGCCCTTAGCACTTAGTAACAAGAGCGACTATTTTCTGCAGGTGGGTTTTCCATTTTGCTCATCTCCGCCAGCTTCCTGTATTAGTTCCTTATATACCAACAGAGAACCCTAGACTCCGGGATACTGCTTATGAGGTTTGTACCTCGTTGTACTTTATTTTTCTGTTCCTACATGGTAAGAATGCATGTTCGTGTTCATTCTTCAGGTTGCTTTAGTAGCATTGGCAACAAATTCATCTTTTCACAAGGATCTTTTGTCAACTGTCAAATCTTGGCCATCTGCAATATATTCTGCATTGCCAGTTATCTCTGCCATAGAACCTCAACTGAACTCCTCATCCATGACCGATGAACTCAAAGAGGTTTGTCTTGGGAGTCCTGCATATCATCTGAGGAAGTTTTGATATCTGCAAGTCTTTAATCACAGTATTTTTCTGTTTCAGGCATTAGCAGAGTTGTATGTAATTGATGGGCAATATGAGAAAGCTTTTTCTCTTTATGCTGATGTAAGTATATATTGGTGCTGACAGAAGTAATAAAAGTCCCTTTTTATCTAGTCTGATTCAATAAAACTATAGTTGTGCGCTCAATTATCTTAATTTAGTAACATTTTCTTGTTTGTTTATTTGCTGGTCGCTCATTTTTCTTTTACCTTTCTCAGCTTATGAAGCCAGAAATATTTGATTTCATTGAAAAACACAACTTATATGAAGCTATTCGTGAAAAGGTATGGCAATAGATTGAAAATTGATAATGCTCTATTGTTGCTCTCTATTCTATAATTTTAGCTTTAATAATTGAGAACCTGTTCATACATCCAATTTGCAACATAAACTGTTCAGGACTTGCTAGTGGTTGTGGTTTTGCTGATATTTTGAATATTGACTTTCTTCTTGGAGTTGTCATTTGATAGGTGTGTTGGAAAATTGTTTGCCATGTAGGTTGTGAGAAATCTATTACAAGATCACCTATTTTTCAATGTTTCTTTGTTTCCCGTTATTTCCTATTTCAGTTTGCTATATTTCCTGCTTGACTATTATAGATCACATATTTTTCAATATTTCTTTGTTTCCCGTTATTTCCTATTTCAGTTTGCTATATTTACTGGTTATCCGAAACTATGGCAAACTTATCTACTTCCTTTTTGCTGGTATGCTAATGTGCAGGTTGTCCAATTAATGATGCTTGATTCCAAACATGCAGTGACCTTGTTGATTCAGAACAAAGATTTAATTTCTCCATCTGAAGTTGTAGCACAACTGCTGGCTGCAAGCAACAAGTGTGATTCAAGATATTTCTTGCATCTATATCTGCATTCGTTATTTGAAGTGAATCCACATGCTGGAAAGGATTTTCATGATATGCAGGTGGTTGGCTTAAATATTTTACCGGTTTGTCTTATGTTGGTAGAAGTCTCAGTATCGTTAATATTTTCCTTTTTGAAGAGTTTATTGCTTGTTAAAATGGCAAATTATTTTTGTTTCCATATGAACAACTTGCCAATTTAGAGTCAATTAGAATGGACTTAATAGATAAAAGTATGTAAACTATATGTCAACATCTTCGGTTTGTTAATGGTTGTTTTCCAATGATTTGGGGTAAGACAATTTGAATCTGTTCTATTCTCCTGTTAAACCTAGATTCTACAGTGCTATATCCAATTTGTTCCACATGTAATTTCCCAAAAAAAAAAAAAAAAACTTGTTCCTCTTGTTCAACTGTGTGTATAAATATCTGAGGCTGAAACACAAGTTCTTTGCAACATCCTATTATAAATGTCTAACTGAAAGGATCTTCTTGTTCTGCCACTTGTGGTCAACTTCCTTTTACCTGCATGGCTTAGAATCTTTAAAAGCATCTTTTTGGTGTTCAGGGTAAATTGTTGCAGGCATAGTTGTAATTTTTCATGCTAACTTGAATTGATCTTATGGCTTAACTCACTCTAAATATCTTGCATAACTTTGATCTGGTTGGGACAGGTAGAGCTGTACGCAGAATATGATCCAAAAATGTTACTTCCTTTTCTCCGTAGCAGCCAACATTACACACTTGAGAAGGTTTGACTAATTCATAAACACAAGATTAATATGTTAAAGTAAATCAATGTTGATTACTTTTGACACTGTTTGTGAAAGCCGTAAGCTTTAATTTCAGGCACATGAAATTTGTGTCAAAAGAGATCTTTTACGGGAGCAAGTCTTCATACTTGGAAGAATGGGAAATTCGAGGAAGGCCCTAGCTGTCATCATTAATAAATTGGGGGACATTGAAGAGGTTCCATTCTGTCTCTGATGGAAGCTTCTTGTTTGTTTCTTTGGGTTGTCATTGTGTTTATTTGAAACCTGGATGTTGGAAGCGATAGGAGCTGTATCATGATTGTCTGTGCAGGCTGTAGAGTTTGTAAGCATGCAACAAGACGATGAACTCTGGGAAGAATTGGTTAAGCAGTGTCTTAACAAACCTGAGATGGTAATCTAATTGCACACTTTATGCTAGTTTTGTATGACATGCACAAATATGATAAGTTTTCATTCTTTTTCCTGGTTATCATGATATGCGTATCATTTGATTTCTTTTCAGGTCGGAGTATTGTTAGAGCACACTGTTGGCAATCTTGACCCTTTATATATTGTAAACATAGTGCCTAATGGCTTGGAGATACCTCGGTTAGTATGCCTTGACCCATACTATTGATTAAATTTTTAGAGAAATAATAGTTCAACACAGTTGAATTTTCTTACTAATTGGGATATAGTTATACATTTTTTATAGGTTGTGATATCTAGTGTTAAAAAATGAAAGTTGAGTTTTATTTGATATTTTGTTTATAGTTCAGGATATTCGATATAATTTAACCTAATATTTTTATACTAAATAATGAATTTTTATGATATTCGACACTTCCCTTCAAGTTAGTAAGTTGATGTTTTATAGGTCCAGCTTGCATATGAATTCTAAATTACAAAAGGAATTTTTTTGAACAAATAAAATGAAGAAGTAATATGTTCTTTCCTTTTTTATTTTCACCTTATTTTTCTTTTTGTGGTTTTTATTTTCCTGTTTTTGCTAGCTTTTCTTTTCTTTTTAATTGATAAACCCTAAAATAAAAAAAAAAGAAAAAAAATAGAACTTGAAAGTAAACACGAAGTGTTGGCAGCAAAAATGACTAAGGCAGTTGTTGAGAGAAGAGAAAAGGTAGAAAAGAGATGCTCGCCATAGAAGAAGGAGATAGGAAAAATAGAATACAAGTCAAAGAACAGGAAAGACAAGAACGGAGGTAGGAATACTCTTATGGCTATCAAAAGGATACAGAATATCGATGGAAGGAAAGACAGAATAGAGTTAACAATGCTCTCAAAGGACTATCATGAGGATAAACATAATAGGGATGGTCTTAATGGCAGAAAATAAAATATAGGTGACAGTGCTCTCAGAAAGACAAATTGAGAGAAGTGCTTAGCTAGAAAAGAAAACTTATCAGTCCCTAATGAAGGAATACGGGATCTTAAGAAAAACAAAGGTTAGGGATTACATTTTGGGCTCGAAAGCCTTATGCTCTGAAAATTACCATTAGTATAAAGGTGCTTAGAATCTGAACTTGGTCTGATACCTTGTTAAATTACTTTTAATATCGTTTGAAAATAAAGGTAAAAGTAGGAGAAGGAGAAGAATGCACACACATTTGTTCTGTGTGAGCATGCTGTTAATTCAATCAACATAGTCAAAGTGAAACTTCAAAACTATCTAATCAAGTGGAATGATATATATATGTGCGCATATGTAAATACAACATTCATAGATTTTTATTCACTCAGAAACGATGATTTTGGTGATTGTTCTTTTTTCTCCCTTTTTGGTTCTTGTTTCAGGCTTAGGGATCGTCTGGTCAAAATTATCACAGATTACAGGACTGAAACGTCCCTTAGACATGGTTGCAATGATATCCTCAAGGTACTATTTTCACGTTCTTAATTTTGCATCTGAACAAAATTCAAAATTCTGAAGTGTGTTGACAGTTTTGTATTCTATGAATGGTACACAGGCTGATTGTGTAAACCTCTTGGTTAAATATTTCAATGAAGCAAGGCGGGGAATTTGCTTGAGCAATGAAGAAGATGATGCTCAAATGAAAAGGGACAGCAGTAGGGATTCTCAGGCAACTGAGAGGACACCTATTGTGAGAAGCATGGAAGTCAAGTCAAAAACTAGGGGAGATACGAGATGTTGCATGTGTTTCGATCCCTTTTCGATTCAAAATGTATCAGTCATCGCATTCTTTTGCTGTCATGCTTATCACATGAATTGTCTTATGGATTCCATGCATACTGTTAGTGGAAGAGGAGCAAATGGAGAGACAGGGAGGGAACAGTTTTCTGATTATGATGAAGATGAGGATGAGGATGACGATGATAATTCAAGTGTTCCTCGGTTGCGATGTATCTTATGTACTACTGCTGCGGGTTGAGATTTTGATACAAGGCAACTTTTTCCTATAAATCTTTTTGGGAAGGGTTGTGGGTTGTTGTATGAGCGGTTGGTTTGTTTTTTGAGGCTTTTTCTTACTCCTATTTTGGTGTGAATAGGTTGCATTTGCTATTTCTCAAAATTTTCATTTTTGCACTCATTTCATTTGTTGTCGATTTTATGTAATCATAGTTCATGCAATTGTTAATGGAAAGAATCAAATATTTTCTTTTTCTTATTTTCGCAAGTCCATGAAAAAGGCTTTTGAAAATGTCGCCATCTTTGCCCAAAAAAGTTTGGAGCGTAAGTTCTGGGCGAGAGATGAGGATTTAGTTGGGCCTCAAGTTTTCTGGGTCTTGGTTGTTTTGAATAGTGAAGATCAGAAAGTAGCACTGTGTGCTTGATTGGATGAATTGACAGGAACGAATGAGTTCGAGGGATCGGATGTTTTTGCGTTGATAAAACGAAAACAAGGAAAAAGAACCTGCTGCCAAGAATGAGGGATTAAAAGGGATCTTTTTGTGTTGATAAAGAAAAGGAAAAGAAAAAGGACCTGTTGTAAAGATTTGTTGATGAAGATACATTTCAATTTTGGGTGATAAAATTTTTGAAGGGATTAATGATTCTTTAGTTAAAAAATAATTAGGGTTGTTGTGACATTATTTTATGTAGGATTCGCACGAAAATAGTGAGTTTTACTCATTTAAAATTAAATTTAAACTTTGATTAAATATATAATTAGATTAATTCAAAATAACTTAAAATTTATAAAATTCTTAAATCTCTTTTTCAAAATTCCTAAAATTTATCATCTTTGTATTCATCTTTACGTCTCCACATTGTTTGTTTCCTCGTTAGTGTTATGATCTCAACTTATTAACCTTAATGACACCAAGAACTTTGAACTGGAGTGAGTTATCTTTGGACAT
>JANIHZ010000008.1:9666854-9685099 GCA_027478365.1 Erythroxylum rufum
ACAAAAACGCCACTCTTGTTCTGGTTTTTAAACATCTGCCCGGATAATTTCCTGTGACCACTGAAAAATATCATACATCACTAATTTGATGTCACATAAATTATTATCTACTGCTCTAGTTTTAATGACATCAGTCTCAAATACTGACTTATTTCGGTATACCGGTTAAACTAGATACCGGGTGTTACAGCAGCATGGCAAGGTGATCGCCTATGCATTGAGATAATTAAGGTATCATGAGATCAATTATCCGGTACATGATTTAGAGCTAGCTGTAGTTGTATTTGCTCTAAAGAACTGGAGACATTATTTGTATGGAGAGACTTTCTAGATATACACAGATCATAAGAGTTTGAGATATTTGCTGAATTAGAGAGAGTTGAACTTGAGATCGAGGCCCTGAGGACACGAGGCCCGAGAGGCCGAGGTCCTACACATGGGATAGTTATGAATGAGAATTGGGTAATTGTATAAATACATATTGCCGGAAAAAAAGTTTGGTGAATTAAGATATGTTGGTTGCTGAAATTTTCAGATTTAAAGTGACAATTATGTGTGATATAAAAGGCTATTTGATCATGAAAATGTACAAGGAGAAGTGTAATGTATGGTTGATGAATTTAGAGTAAATCAAGCTTACTTAAAAGTATAAACCTGATTGCAAAATAACAATATACAAACTGTAATGTTTAAATGGTCTTAGGGTATATAAGCAAACATTATTTTATATAATGGAGAGATTGATTTACATTGGATATGATAACATGTATTAGTGATTTGTAAGGGTTTATGATACCAAGTTGCTGCTAATTTGATAAGTCAACTCATAATGTATAAAATGTGGAGTTGAATAGTCAAGATCTATACATAAGAATACATACTCGGAAAGCTAATTGAGCATGCATTGAAACATGATATGTGTGTGTGTGTGTGTGTGTGTGTGTGTGTGTTTGTGTGTGTGTGTAAGTGTGCATGATTGTATAATTACATGAATAAACAACTTAGTGATTTGTGATCTATGTGTGTATGCATTGCATGACGATAGACGCATAAGGTGATCGTTAACAACCAGACGTTGTTAGAACACCGAGTCAATAACATTCATGGAGTGTACTTTGAGTCAACTTAGATGCAAACTCACATATATGTGCTTCTGTATGAATTGTATGTTTAATTTGAAATGCATGTACAATTGATTGATAAATGCTGGACTTTGGTTTGAGAAGCCAGTTATATGGCATGAGAATACATAGATGAAAAGTATTGAAAGCATAGCATATGAAATGATACATCTTATCATATTGAAATGCATGATCAGATAAAGGAGTTGTGATTAGAGTAACCGATGTGCAGGAAAGAGCCTTGAGCTCAGAATTATGACAAAGAGCCTCAGGCTCCGATAGCATGGACTCAGTATCCATAAGGGGTACAGGCCAGCCATAGACTCGATACCCACAAGGGGTACAGGACAACAAATCGCATTGGTAGGTACTTGATCATAACAAAACAAAATGGGAATGAAAACACGTGTGCATTTACATTTGTAGCCCTACATACATAATAAGATTGAATTGAAATGGTTAATTGAACTGATTTGAAATAGTGAAATACATCTACAGTCAATGGAGATTGTGATGTGATATGCAACACTGGCTTATATGATATATTTGTTGAAATGCAATAAATTGTGACATAAATTGTCATTATGATATGACTTGTGTGAGTGCATCAATAATGGTTCACTCACAGAGTTCGCAAACTCATCAAAATTGCAACGTTATTTTTCAGGTTTGGGGGTGTTCTAGTTGCCAAAACGATATCATAAAAGTTTAGTACTTACATTTTGGGAACGAAAATGGCTTAAAGGTTGAATTAGCTGAATTTTCGGAGTCTAGTTAGAGTCTTTTGCATTAGCATCCCATATCATGATACACATTTTTGTACTAGGATTAAACTCTAAACTGATGTGTAATGTATATATTGGATTTTGAATTATAATGACATATATGGCCTTTTATGCGTATGAAAGAAATGAGAAAAATGTTGTATGGACCATTAACTGGTTTCAGTATATGTCCTTGTTAAAATATTTGAACAAAGAAAGCTGAGCTTTTCTTGAACTATATTTTTCACTGGTGAAATGTCAACATAAATGGAAATTTTAGAATAAACTCTGTTAAATGAATGTTTTGAATGCTTATGATTTGTTCCATGTCTAAGAGTAAGTTGAAATTGAAAAAGAATTTTATAATGAATGCATAATTCTCATAGTCGAATTTGGTAAATTATAGATAATAAAAAGATGTAAATGCATCTTTTAATATCATATTTAACTCTAAGATCATAGGCTCACAAGAACTTAGAAAAATAATCTTGTAATAGAATTTTTTTGGCCTCTCAAACATAAAATGAAATATTTTATGGTCATTTATAGAACTAACGAAAATCCTCAACTCACAAACTTAAATCCGTTTAAATCCATTATCTTTTTGCCTCTTTCCCATAAAATTAAATATTCTATAATTATTTATAAAATCAATCAAAAATTCACAAATTTAAATTCACTGAATAATAAAATGTAAAATATTTTCATTAGCATAATTAAATTTACATAACAAACCTAACTTTATTCCATTGTAACCCTTTCCAATAACTTCAAATGGCTCAGAACTAAACTCATTTAAATCTAAATATATGCAGCTTTAAAAGTTCTATAATTTATTAAAATTTGGTCATTAATTTGCTCTCTCAAAGTTGCTTGCTAAAAATTCTAAAAAAAAAATAGAAACTCAACAGTAAACATTGACAATTTTACATGACATTTCAACGCATGAAGATTTGAAACTCATGATGTGAACTAGAAACTCCACAGCAAACAGTGACAAATTTACATAACATTTCAACACACGAAATTTTGAAACTCATGATGTGAAACAAGCCCCTGAGACGTTGATTTACTAATTAAACCGCTATGTTGGAGGTTTCAGAATTTGTTGGTCGTCATCTACAAGGTATCTTTCACATACGGGAGGCATGATACCGAGCTAAGCGACAAAAATTGTGTAGCCAAATATAATTTCTCTTAATGAACAAATTAGAAATGTTACGAAGTAAAGCCCAATTCTAAATATCGGAAGAGACATTCCACAAGTGATCCAACCCCATCATTTTGGGGCATGATGGTATCTACAAAATAAGTCACGTATTTACAAGGAAACTGGTGTAGGCAAAGATTATAAATTCCAAATTGGATGGAAAGTCGTGTAGATCACTAGTGTTTAATGAGTATTTTTCGTAAGGAAGAAGAACAATTACACATCACACATAACACATCATATTTGCATAACAACTTCTGTGTATATTCCTTCATGCCAGCGCTTACATATTTATATGATAGAGGCAGACAGCGAGAATCAAAGATTTTGTTACCTCCTGTCATCAGCGACGAATCCAGGATTTTAGTCTTAGGGGGGCAAAGAACTTAAAGTACAAATATGTAAACATTCATACATACTATATTTGTATATACAAATAAAAGAGGAATTCACGACTGCCTTTAAAGAAGTTTCTACAATTTCATTCCGTCTAATTCCAATTTCTACCAATTTCTCATATCAGAAACAGTCTAATCTAAATTACAGAAATGACTGCTGTTGTTATTGTTGGTGTTTAGTTTTTGGTGGGGTCCCTTGGCTCTTTTCACAAGATCTGGCACCGAAGTTTCCTTCTTCTGCTCTTCGTTGGGCGCCGCAGCATCCTTGAGTGGACCCCAGCACTCCACTTTGTTGAATTCTGTAACGCTTGAATGAAAATAAACCCAAACCAATGCCTCCTGTAATTCAGGGTAGTTGTTCAACAAATTTCCATCCCCGTGAACAAAGGCTTTCAACACCTACGCATGGAGTTTTACTTATTTCACCAAAATTTGCACAGGTGAAAACGACACTATAGACAAAGTGTGCAATTCTTACCACAGGGAGTTCTTTGCAGAAAATGTAGTATCTCAGTCTAGAACAAATTTCTAAGAGGAAATGGCCTCCACTTACGTGGCAGTGCACATGGAGTGACATCTTTCCCTTCACCTTCTTCCACTCTGCCACCACCTCATCTCTGTACAATTTGTTGGACCATCCCTGCAACTGCAGACAACGCTAAATTTTAAATCACCGTAAGATCATTGAAAACAAGCAACTTTGTCCCATTAATCAGAATGGTCATGATCTTTGATCTCTGCATGGGATATCAGCTTGTTCTTAGGTTTTAACTTACAAAGATTACACCACTAGCTCATTACTTACGTATTATAACTTCCGAGAATGTTTCATCCAAGTCCGTCTCGAACTTGGTGAATAACTCCAAAGAAAGAATATTGTGAAAGAAAACAATTTACAAGCTTCAAACAAGTGACTGTTAAATTTATATGCTTCTCAATGAATTTATATAAATATACACACACACAAAAAGTAAAATAGCAACTGCATTCAATTCCCGTAGGATAATTCTGAGAACAAACTTGTAAACCTACATTCAATATAATTCCCAAACATCCCATGTTCTCTATTTCACTATTCTTAACTTCGACTTCGAACTGATAAGAGACTCATTCAAGATAACAATGTTTAACATGCAAAGAGTTTCGTATATAGAAAAATAAAAAGGGCCTCTCAAAAGGATTACCTGAGAATTATTTATTGTCTGAGATATGGCCAACGTAAGCTTAGAGGTAATATCACTGTGAGTTAGAGTATAAGTCCTTGGCAGCTTCCCTGGATGCTTCTTCTCATCAACTCCTAAAATCAGCACCTTCAGTTTTGAAGCCTCAAAAATCGATGGCCCAAATAACCTTGCCTCCTAGATGAGCACAAACCCGCATCAGACCAGATGAAACAACTTGCTGCAGAGAAAAAAAAAAAAGGAAGAAAAGAAATAGAAGAAAGTGGGAAACATACAAGAAACAACACTTACAGGACTAAAAGTTAGGGTCTTATTTCTGGGTTTTCTTCTAAAAGGAAGGAGAGACGTGTTCTGTTCAAAAACAGAGGGTCCTGGCTTCGAAGGAATGAAAGGAGTTATCGTCGAAATACCCATCTGACTTCTAACTTGTTCTCCTCTGAGAAGCAGACCCTTCCAAAGCTGCAACTGTTTTGGGAAATCTCAATTTATTTCAGTAGTCACAAAAGAGAACTTATAATAAAAGCCTTCCTGGACGGAAACTTGATGCATATGCTACTTTCTCTTTGTTTGCTTTAACACTCTGCCTTGCTTTGCTTTGCTTGTATGCTTAACTTTGTAGAGCAGCCAAAGTTTGAAGAAAGCAACAATAAGATTGGAGCATTCTTGTTTTTTCCACTTGAAGTGTGCTAAGTTAGTGGCGTGTTGTACCAACTTTTTGATTCTTCTGATTGCGGCTTCGTAGAAGTCATAAAGTGATGTATTTTCTAAGGGTTGAATTTCAAGGGGTGATATTTTCTAAGGTTACGACCTCCAAAGGAATTCATATTATTATTTTAACTAAATTACTCATATATATTATAGTATCTCACATACGTATATGATTAGACACTAAAATGACAGGAATCGTGTAAGCATTGCTTGTAGAAGACGATGCCCTGAAGTAACGTGATGCAGCACCCAGCAAATAACCAAATACTATACCAATACCTCAGCCTACCGTATATTGCGGCCTCCTTCCCCAGTAGTCCCTTGGTATAAGTTGGTCTGGTCCAACTTTAATCTTCCCCGTTGCTCCTTTATTTTGTGGCTGGCCTTTCTACATAAGCTTCTCACCCGAGATAACCTTTCCTTCCTCTCTATTCCTAACTATTGTTCCCTTTGTCTTTCTGTAAATGAATCTGTAGACCATTTATTCTTTGCCTGTTCTTTTTTCAATTCTATTTGGGACTATTGTCTTTCTTATTTCAATTTGGTCATTCCTACTCCTTACAATCTTTCCTCTATTCTGTCCTGGTTCTTAGCGGTTTCCAGTACGAGACCTTACTTTCCTTTACTTCTTTCCACAACTGTTTACCACATCTGGAAGGAACGAAATGCTCGAACCTTCAAGAATGAAGCCATGGCGGAGGAGAGAGTGCTTTCTGGTGTAATCTCCCATGTTAGGGAACAGCTTTGCCTATACACCGAGAGGAGGTAATATCGCTTCGTCAAGAGATCCTTTCAGGTTATTTGCTGAGTTGTTTTTTTTTTCAGGTTGCAGCTTGCGGGATTTCTTTGGCAAGGTCATGCCTGCATTCTTATCCCCGGTGGTTCCTTCGGTGCTCGGAGAGTACATGAGCAGCCTTCTTTTGGTTCGCTTCGTCTGGGCTACTGATCTTCGGTCGCTTTCCTCCTAGTTATAATTTGCTTTGTTTCCGTGGAATTCCTAGTGTTTTACTTTTGGACTGACGGATTTGTGTTCCTGACTTGTTTCAGCTTGCTTAGCTTGTTTTAAGTTGTTTATTTTAGCTTGCTGTGCCTCTTGGGGCACTTGTAACTGGTCTCTTTGTACATATTTTTTCTTTTTAATATATTCTCCTGATTTATCAAAAAAAAAAAAGAACTTTGAATATTATTGGTGTGCAAATTTACTTCGTACAATCTTCATCAGAACCTACCTTAAGAGCATCGAGGTATTACCGGACTGATTTGCATATCTCGTGTCGCCAGTAAAGCGCTAAGCCTGAAACATGGATACACAATCAGCTTCCAAGTAGGTATTAACGACATTTACTTGTTGCAATTATTAAAAGGGCAAACACTAAGAGCATCAAATTTTGACGAAGAGATGTTGACGATGGGGAAGAAATGTGAACCGGGAGTATTGAGTGGTGACTTGTTTAACAATGATGGTCTTGTTTCTTCATACCCGCCACTAAATTCAATACTTTCAGGGTCTAATACAAGTGGGGCATATAAAAAGAAGAAAAGTAGTGGAATAGCCAACAAAACAAAGAGCTTTACATATTCATTTGGAGTTTGACTGCTTCATCAGTTTCAGAAAGAAATATGAGATACGCAATTAATAGAGGGTGGAGACGTATAGAGGATAAATACATAAAAGGATAGATGAATTTTAAGGATTTAAGGAGGAGATTTAGAGAAGGTGTAAGGTGTCATTCTCTATTGGTAAATACTCGTATGAAGATTATTATATGATATTGTTAATATGGATGAGTGTCAAATTTTGTTGGGTTTATCATGGCAATATGGTGTTGATGCATTTCACTCGAGAAGGGAGAATATTTATTGATATGTGAAGAATGACGTGAAGCATAAGTTAATACCTGTAAGTGAAAAGAGACCGTTGAAACTTAACAGGACAAAGAAGTCATTGCTAGAATTGAAAAATAATTCGTTCTTGTAACCAAAAAAAAAAGGGAAGTCGTGTGAGTGAGATGAAAGAAACAAGAGAAGTATACTTGTTTATAGTGAAAGTGGAGAAAAAAATTGAGATTCCTTCAAAGTGTATCTATTAGAATTTTTAATGTGAGGAGAGTGTAGAGCCTATTAAGAAGTATTAAACTTGGGTCAACCATTGCCAAAATAACTAGGAGTAGTCATTTGGATAATCGGCCCTTACTACTTATAAATCCTTTAACATTTTCATGTTTAGTCAATATAAGATACTCTAATACTCCCCCGCAAGTGTAAGTAGGACTGGACATCTACTTTTCACTTGAGATAAATGCAACGGTAACCGAACTAGGCTGCTGAGACTGGACATTCAGACGGATAATCAGAAAATTAAGAATCCAGACCAAACCTGCTCTGACACAATATTATAATTTTTATTATGGGTATAATATAGAACCCATTAATAAAGATTGAGTTTGGGTCAATAATTGCCAAAATGATTAGACCTAGTCATTTGGATAGTTGACCCTTACCACTTATAAACCCTTTAAAATTTTCATGCTTAGTTAATATGAGACTTTAATATTTCTCCTTAAGTGCAACTAAGATTGGACATCCAGTTTTCACTTCAAATAAATGCAGAGGTAACTAGACTAGGCTGCTAGGACTGGACATCCAGACAGACAATCATGAAATTAAGAATCCGGACTAAACCTGCTCTGATACAATATTAGAATTTTTAATATAGGTAGAGTGTAGAGCCCATAAACAAGAATTGAGTTTGGGTCAACAACTGCCAAAATGACTAGGACTAGTTATTTGGATAGTTGACCCTTACCACTTATAAACTTTTTAATATTTTCATGTTTAGTCAATATGAGATACTCTAACTACATCCAATTTTAGAAGAATCTGAGGATGTAATACCTAGTGGATGACCTCCTATGAGAGATATCTAACAATACGTTGATTTGGTTTCTAAGGCTAGTTTATATAACTTACCTTACCACCATATAAGTCCAAAGGAGAATGAGATCTTTAGGGAGAAATTAGAATTTGATGCTAATGAAGTTAGGATTGGAGTTGTGTTATCTTAAAGGAAAAAGTCAATAGCCTTCTTTCTTAAAAGTTGTGTGATGCTAGGCAAAAGTGGTCTACTTATGATAAAGAATTTTATACTTTTATGAGAGCCTTGAAGATGTAGGAACATTATTTAATTGGGAAATAGTTTCTTTTGTACATTGATCATCAAGATTAAAGTATTTGGGAAGTTAAAGGCAATTGAGAATAAAGATACATGCTAGATGGTTAACTTTTGTTGATAAGTTCCTTATAAATTGATGCATAGGTCTGGGAAGAATAATATGGTTATTGATGCATTGAATAGAAGGGTGGCTATAATGAAGACCTTAAGTATAAAGGTTAAGGGTCTTGAGTATTTGAAGGAGTTATATAAGATAAATGGAGATTTTGAAGAGATATGAGACTTTTGTTTGGTGAAAAAGTCTTATGATGATTTCCAAGTGCATAGTGGGTTTTTGATGAAAGGAAATCAACTTTGTCTTCTAAGAACTTAACTCAAGGAGAAAGTGATTAAAGAATTACATGAGGGAGGCTTAGTTGGTTATCTTAGTAGAGATAAGACTCTTGAAGAGGTGAGAAAGAGATATTGTTGTCAAAGACGAGAAGAGACATTGTTACTATTGTGGACAGGTATTAAGTTTGTCAAGCTTACAAGAGATATGTTTCAAATGCTGGTTTGTACATGCCATGGTCTGTTCCTTATTTTCTATAATCCCTTTAACATTAATTCAATGCTAATATATAAGGGTAGTGGAAGGGTTAAGCTAGTGGAAGTTAAGGTGGCTAAGTTGTAATAGGAGGTGATAAAATAAGAGGTAGAGCTATATGAATTTGAGAGGCAAAGAATGTGGGGGAGTGGAGTTGGAGAGTTTATATACTGAAAGTCAACTTCAAAAAACTGGACATGAATAAGATGTAACTTTTAATGTATATGAGTTAAAACAGTGGCGACTATTACGAATAAGAGAATAATTGATAAAAAACACAAGGTGTGGATTTGGGTGTAATTTAATTAATGCATGTATATTTGTTTGTTTAAACAGAAGGCCATTAGTTGTAGCGTGACTAATATTAAGGAAATAAGAAATAGGAGTGAGATCTTTGATAAAAAATGTAAAGTGAAGATCATGAATTAAATATGAAACGAAAATAGGTAAAGAATTTATAACCAAGATGTCATACACATAAATCAAGAGAAAAATTGTGTAAGATGGTGTAATGTGAACAAAGAGACAAGTATTAGATCTATAAAAGGTAAATCCTAATTTAAGAAGTTTTTGACTTAGGCGATGAAATCTAGCATAAGGAGCTTGTTTTAGACTATAAAGATATTTTTTTGGAGATGACAACTATAAGTAGATGATGAGGGTAGCAAAATTAAGAGGCTTAATTATAAAAATTGTTTCTAGAAGAGTGTCATATAAAAAGGCATTGTTGACATCAAGTTGTCGAATATATCAATTATTTATAATAACAAGAGTAAAAATAATCTGGATAGTGATAGGTTTAGTGATAGTATTAAAAGTGCTAGTATAGTTAATGCTAAGAGCTCGATGATGTTCCTTAGCAATAAAGTAGGCCCTATAGCAATCAAAAGAACTATCAAACTTATGTTTTTTTTTTAAAACCCATTTATAGTTAATAATATTAGAATTTGAGGTTGAAAGTACAAGAATCCAAATTTGGTTGCAATGAAGAGTAGTGAACTTATCAAGTATAACTTAGCATCAATAAGAAAACTTGTTGACTTGTGTGAAGGAAATGGGATTAGGATCATAAGAGTTATGAGTGGTATTGTTATACATTAAAAAAACAACGAGGGAGGTGGTGTAATCATAGGTACAAGTGGTCATAGAATGTTGAGGTGGTGAAGATGGATACTAAGGTATTGAGTGGTAGAGAGACTAGATTTGGTTGAGGTTGAGGTGTTTGAGTTATAGGAAGAGGTGGCAAAATGAAAGATATAGGTATTTAGATTTGAGAAGGTGAAGATTGTCGGGAGCAAAGTTGAAGGGTTTTGCATATAGAAAGTCAAATCTAAGAATCCGAACATAACGAGAGATGTAATATTTTGATGTATGTGGGCCAAAACAATAGTAATATTATGAATAGAAGAGTAAATAATAAGATACAAGATGTGCATTTGAGTACAAGTTTATCAATACAAGTTGAACCAAAGAATGGAAAAAAAAATACAACTAAACACCCAGAGATAGGAGAAGTTAGGTTTAGTAAGAAACAAAAGTTAATGTGATGATTTTTGGTAGAGGACAAAAGTGGATAGGAGATCAATAAGGTAAATAGTGGTAGAGAAGGACTCAAACTAGAAAGGCTTGAGAAAAGAAGCATAAAGAAGTAAAGTAAGATCGATTTCAACTATTATATTTTGCATTTGACAATTCCATTTTTAATTAATGAAAATGGTTGATTGCTTAATATTTATATATGAGTGAAAAAAATTCAAGTAAATTGATTATATTTATTAATAAAAGTAATGAAATATTGACAATCAAAGTAAGAAAGAGATGGGAGGATCTCTAAATATCACGATCAATTAATTACAATGACTTTATTGACATATAAGGGTGGTAATTGGGCTCAAGTCGAGCCTCAAGTTTGACTCTGGCTCAGGTTGCTGGCCCGACTCTCCAAAGTAAAATGATATTGTTGTACTTTTAATTTAAAAAATTGGTTGGGCTGAGTCGAGTCGGGCTCAGGCTTGGATTGCTTTTGGCCTATTAGAATGGGACCCGAGCTTGCTGCCCCAGGCCCGATTGTGCCTAATATTTATATAAAGTTTATTTTATTGGTCAAGATAATAATAATCAAAGATTATTAAAGATTGTTGTTTATGAAATTGATTTAGCTATTTTATTCCAATTCAGCGGTAAACGCATTTACCTTCGTAACAAAAAAATTGATGACTTCTTTGTTAAGAGATAAAAATATATAATTTTCTATTTATTTTCAACAAAAATTACCCTTAGAATTTAATAGCATATGGAGTAAAGATAATAAATTTCTTGCAAAAGAAGAATAACCTCTGGGGTTGGCAAAAAAAACATAGACTAGTTTGGTCTAGCTCGAAGTCAATGAGTCCCACTTGAAGTAACTAGGTAGGCCTTAATTGATCGTGCTTCATGCTGAACTTAGACTTTTTAAAAAAAAAATTTCAAATTTCAGATTGGGCGACTTGGGTAATTTAGAATTTTTATTTCAAATGACGTCATTTTGAATTTTTATAATTAAAATCATTAAATTAAATTGGACCTAAACTTGAAAATATAATTTCAAACAGGGCTTGAGCCCAAATGAGCCCGATTCATTGCTAGGTGTAATTAATAATCACTTGTTAAGAGAGGTACCCAAGCTAAGATGAATAATCAGCTGTATTGCGTGCTCGAGGGATTACGAATACTTAGTATAAAATATATAGATTTAAAAAAAGAGAACTTAATAAAAGTCTGTTGTGCCACAATCAACACTTTAATCGAAATGATAAACTAACTTGATAAGTCAATTTGACGTACAATTCCTCAAAATATAAAAATTTTTGTTCTTGTTTCCAACACAAATGTCTTCAAGAATTTCAAGTAATCTTTGCTAGGATCTCTTTTTGATACTGTTTGGGAAATACAAAACTTACTAACTCTATGTATTAGGATTCTGAAATAGTTGCACGATCTTAAAAACTTTCTACCACATTTATATTTAACTATGTCTGAGTATGGCGATGCTCTGGATCATCTAGTCATGCATATATGCAGAACCGTGGATGGGGCACTAGAAGGAACTGGTATTTTGGCAAGAGTTATTGTAGGCAGCAATGCTATTGCTGGTAGGAATCCTTCATACTATACTATATGGGATTCTGTGCTGCAGAAGAATGCTGCACGTACTTGAACACTTCAGTTTTTACCAAAACCTTGAAGTTATTAGTTTTTTAAAAAAATTAAAAGATATATCTTACCAAAGCTGGAAACAATAATATACAATCCTATTACAAGGATAATAACAAAATTACTACAACCACTACTATACTACTATTAACATTAAGCCTATAACCACATTAAACCAGCTAAATTAACCAAGTTACTCTAAGTTCCTGTCTAATGGTGTCTTGCTTCCCTTTGGCTATGATTAACTCTCTAATCAAGTTAACTATTGTAGCAGCGAGCTCATACTTGTGTTACTCCACTTCCTTATATAAGCGTCTATTCCTCTCCCTCCATATGTGATATATCACCATCTGAAACGACGTCCGGATGATGAGATCATCTCATAGCCCCGGTCTGGAATATCGTATAATATCATTTAGCACCTCATTCCATTCATAGGAGAAATTTAGGATCCCTATCATATGCAAAATTCTGCTCCACACCACTTTGGTATATTCACATTAAAAAAAAAAGTGATTTCTACTCTCATTTACTTGTTTACACAAAACACAAAGGGGATCATAGCTACCAAATCATCGGTCCTTAGTTCACAATCTATTTTTAATAGCTAACCACAAGAAAATAGCAGATTTGGGACTAATTTCTTGTTTCCATACCAAATTAGCCCATGGTACATCTTCATGCAGCTCTCTCACTATACTGTGTGCCGATTTATTCGTAAACTCCCCACTATGATTTTCCACCCAAATCAATTTGTCCGTCTGGTTTCAAAGTTGGACACCATTCACATAATGGTTAAGTAAGTGACCAAATCTGCATCTATTCAACCATGTCCTCTCCCGAAATAACCATGCCACTGTTGCTTCCTTAGGCATTCAGTTTCTAATAACTAGTAGATCAGTCCGCCACCGTAATGTGTTGAATTCATTCCAATTGTCAAACCAGAAACAAGTATCCTCTCCATTCCTTCCCTACTTTTAATTACAGGATAAAACATGTCTCGTAGTTGCAACATACTTTTAAAAATCCAAGAATGTTCATACCTCGATTGAAGTTGCCAAAAACTTTTCCCATTAAGGTGATAAATTTGTACCCACTTGACCCACATCGCTTCTTTATCCACAAATAATCTCCATTTTCTCTTCATAAGTAATGCCTTTTGCATTTGTGTGATCGAAATAATGCCCAAACCCCCTTGTTTTTAAGGCACTACAATATCACTCAATTTGACTTTTGCTCCATTGCATTTATCATGCTTACCAGTCCATAAGAAGGATTTTAATATCCTCTCCATTTCCTTGATTACTCTCTTTGGAATTACCACATGAGCAGCCCAATGTACATGCATGCTGTTCAACACTGAAACAATAAGAGTAATTCTAGCAGCAAGTGATAGGAAATGATTTTGCCAAGTATTGATTCGACCTTTCAAGTTTTCCAACAATGGAAAGAAATCAAAAAATTTTGGCTTACCTGAAGTGATCGGAACTCCCAGATACCTGAACGGTTTTTCTTGGAGAGGCAACCCCACCAAACTACTAATCCACTCTGGATTTCGAACATCTAAAGACACCAAAATTCCACTCTTCTGTACATTCATATTCATCCCCGACCAACTAGAAAAAATATTCATCAAGTTCATCATCATCAATATCATATGTGGTTCGGCCTTGCACAATAATATCACATCATCGGCATACAACAAGTGTGACAATTTCGTTTCACTACATTTATAATGATACTGAAATAGCCCATTACAATCCACCATTTTAGTTAATAATCTAGAAAGTCCCTCCATCGCCAAAGTGAATAAGTAAGAGAAGAGAGGGTCCCCTTGCCTAATCCCTCTATTGATAATAAATGGTTTTGTAGGAATCCCATTTACTAACACACTCATGGATGTAGTTTGAATACATTGAAGTATCCAATGACAAAACTGTGTAGGCATACCAATCCCTTCCAAACAATCCTTCAGATATCTGCATCCGATCGTATCATAAGCTTTATAAAGATCAATCTTTAAAGCACAACTGTTAATCTTGTTGCCTGTATGGTATTCTACCAACAATTCTTGCATCATAAATATGTTATCCCCAATACTTCTCGAAGGAAGAAAAGCCCTTTGGGCTTTGCTTACCACTTCAGCCAATACTCCTTTCAGCTGTTTAGCTAAAAGAGAAGCTATTATTTTATACATTGTTGTACAACACGAAATTGGACGATAGTCCGTAATCCTTTCTGGGCGCTCCTTCTTGGGAATCAAACATAATTAAGTATGATCGATCTCCTTCAGTAACTTTCCAGAAGAAAAAAACTCTAGCACTGTTTCCGTTAATAGTTAGCCTGTGATATTCCATGTCTTCCGAAAAAATCCAGCTGAGTATCCATCAGGACTGGGAGCTTTAGAATCGTTTAACCGAAATAAGGCCTCCTTCACTTGTTGGGCTGAAAAAGGAGCATTTAACATCTCCAATCTTTCGTGATTTGGGGAGAACTCCAAAACATCTTTGACCCCACAACCATTCCCCACACTTTTGATATTTCCCATGAGTTTGAAAAAGAATTCCCTGATGTGCCCATCAATTTCCTGTTGACCACGTAGCACATTTCCCCCTTCATCCTTCAGTTTAGTAATGATATTGATATTCTGCCTAGCTAGAATAGATGCCTGAAAAAACTTGGTATCAATGTCACCCTCCTTAAGCCAATTTTGTCTCGCCTTTTGTTTAAGGATTGAATCATGCAAGTTCAAAGCTTCCTGGTATTCTTTCATCCGTTTGGCCTCAAGCACTCTTAAGCTATCATTAAGGGGGTCCCTATAACATTCCTTCTGTATCTCAGCCAAATTAGTACACTTATCCTGAATATTTCGAGTTCTAAGCTTACTAAACTCTTTAATCACTCTTTTGACAATTTTCAATTTCTACATCAATTGAAAGGCCTTATACCCTTTAACCTCAGTCCTCCAAACCTGCGAAATCACCTCCATAAAACCCTCTACCTGAAGTAATCCATTAAAAAATCTGAATGGTGCCCCAATCCTGTATCCATCACTCGACTGTTGTATTAAAATGGATGCATGATCAGAAAATTCTGGTTCTCCAAATACAGCTGAAGCAAGAGGAAAAGAGCTTAGCCATCGTTGATTTACCAATGCTCGGTCAAGTTTCTTCCTAATAAACAAATTCCATTTTTGCTTGTTTTCCCAGGTGAACCATCTTCCAATTCCTCTGAGATCCACTAGATCAGTGCTACGAAATAGTTGATTGAGTTTAGCGCCTGAGCCTCCATGAAACCTCACACCTCCCTCTACGTCATCAAAGTTATGACAACAATTGAAATCTCCTCACACTATCCACGACCCTTGCATCCCTTCATGTAACTCTAGTAGCTCCTTCCACAAGTTTGCTCGTTGGAAAGCAAAATTAGATGCATATATTAATGTAACCACAAACTGAAACTTCCTAGTTAACCCACATTACAAATGCATGAATTGGTCCCCCATCTTGAGCACTCGAACATCCACTTTATCTGAATTATACCAACATAATATCCGACCATTGTAGTGATGACTGTGATTTGATAAGAAACTCCAATTTGTCCCCAAAAAAGCTAGTCCTTTTCGATTAGCATTGACCTTTATTTTTGTTTTGAGAAGCCCTACCAAAACAGGTTTTTTATCCGCAACTACTTACTACACCATCATCTTTTTAAAGGGGTCATTAAGACCCCTCGTGTTCCAAACTAATAACGACATCCTAAGATCTTGCTAAAAAAGACACTAAGGGGACATTACCCCTTTGTGCTTTTTTTTAATACCTTTCTTCCTTCCCACACTTCTTTTAGCAAGTCCCATCGAAACCTGATTTGACTCCTCCACTTCGTTATCTGAGCCTACTTCTTTCCCATTACTAGTACTAGGCACTGTATCTTCAATCACCACCCTATCCATATTCTTCTGTTCTTCAACCATTACTTCGGCCTTCCTACTGGATTGTTGCAATACTTCTGTTGTTGCCTTTTCACAAGTTCCAGGTATATGAGGACATGATGACTCCCCAGCATCCTTCACACCTCGACTCTCAACTGCCTCTGCCTAATGATCATTTAACCCATTTTCAGTTTGCATTGACATTTCCAGAGACGTCTCACTCTCCATTACCTTCCCTACATTAGCTTTACTCCCCTGAATCTAACCATTCGAAACCACACTCAATGGCTCAACCACATTGACCTCATTCCCATTCTCCTCCCTATTTAACCCCTGTTCTATAAGCCTTACCTGATCCTCAGTCCTATCCTTTTCATTCACTAGGTCCACATGCCAACCAGACTGGAATATTTGGCCGATAGCTACCCACTTCTTATCTACATTACTCATCTTCCAAGGATAAGTTAAGGAAATGACATCTCTGACCATCTCTCCTGAATCTCCAAGTCGATAGATTGGCAAGGATTCGGACAATGCTGCATCTTTTGGCACTTCAATACAAATATTAGCACAACCTATTCTATCTATAGTTGCCGCCTAAGAATCCATGCAAATAGGTTTGCCCAATACACTAGCCAAATGGCTCAGCCCCTCCACCATCCAATACTCTATCGGAAGACCATGAAATTGGACCCATAATGGAATCATCTCTATCAAACCCCTACCCAAACGCAACCCGGTTTCCATTGTCTTAAAAACAAGGGCTAGTCACCTATGTGCCATGGTCCTTGTTATGTTATCTCACATAGATTTGAATTCAGAGAGAACTTAAAAAGTATCGACCCATTCTCCATTAACATAACTTTTTTGAGTCCTTTCTTACTCCATTTGGCCTTTGCCCATTCATTAACCGCCGGGAAAACCATTCTTTCGGACCCGAAAAATCCAACCAATGCGTTTGACCAAACTCTTGCTCCAACTTGTAGCAACTCCATAGGAGGAGAAATAACTCCATCTTGTAACACATTCAGGTATTATTTGAGCTTACCTTTGTTGTGCTGAACTCCAAGCTCCATCATCCGCTACTTTCTTCGAATGCACATCTCTAGTGACCTTCGACACTACCGAGTTGTCTACCTGTTTTCCTATGAACTGCTCTCGGGTTAAAGGAGGGAAAGAGGCTATTGATAGAGACGGTTCACCCATGGTTTCGGTGAGTTACCGCCAGTCGTCCAATTTTTTAAAGCAGTGACCTTGCAAAAATTCTTAATTATTTGTCGAGACTTATAAAGGTTGACATCAGTTATGTTTTTGTATGTTATTAAATAGTTTGTGTCTCTTTCAGATATATGTACTGGGATTGTGATGTCAATTGGTAATGGTGATAATGACACAATGTTCGAAGCATCTCACCAAAAACTACTTAGATGCATTCAACATTGTGCCTCAAACTAAGACAAAATAACAGGAATGAGATGAAAGTATTAACTGGTAATGGACGGAGCACTTTGTTCAGTATCACAATAGGCATTCGCTAAGGTTTTTTTTTTCAAAATTTATTTTCTAAATTCCTCTACTGTTGTTCTTCCACAACATGTCAAAGTCTCAGAAATTATAAACGACAATTCTTTAAACTGGCCATCTGTTCATCCAAGGGTTATCTCCATCAGAGAAAATATGTTGAAATATTTCTCAAACACCAATAGAGAAGACCAGTAATTTGGATGAGATGCAATAGTAGCAGATTCACGAACTTATTATGCCTTATATTTTTCAAGCGAAATATTCACACTGCCAGCTGTAGAAAGGCGTTTGCGTTCCTAATTAGTAATCGCCTACTGGAAGCTTCATAAAATATAGGACATGTGTTGGATCTTGAATTTTTCTAAATTTCTTATAAATTGCTTAAATAGTTATTTATGTTTGTTTGTTAGTTTAAAATTTTTATTTTAGAATTGGGTCATTAATTAGAAATTTGAGGG
>JANIHZ010000008.1:9698733-9710570 GCA_027478365.1 Erythroxylum rufum
TTCTTAACTACTTCTGGATATTTTATTATTATCAAAACATAAGGGAATTTAATTTGTCAACCACCATTGGTCCAACACTTATTGCCTCTCCTCTTACATCTATTTTTTACATTGGTATACAAAATAGGCAATCCACTTTGGTTAGATTTTTTCTTGATAAGAGGGTATCCTTTAATGAAAACCTGGGCTTAGAGGAATTGGAAACAATTTGGCCTGACTAATGTTATTTTGAATAAAGAAGACATCTTTTTCTTCAAATTTAATGCCACGAATTTGGTGAATGAGGTGATTAAAGATGGACCTTGGCAGATTTATAACAAACCTTTCCTCATTCAACCTTAAAGACCTAGAGTCAACTTTGATGATATTAAATCAACCAACATTCTATTTTGGATACGCATTCATGAAATAACTTTAGATTATTAGACAATTAAAGGTTTGATTCATCTTGCAAGCTTCATAGGGAGACTTTTGTTCTTGGATCAAGCCACTACGGAAACAAAGAGGATAAACCTTGCAAGATTGTGCATAGTTGTTGATACTCTTGCTGACTTACTTAAAGTTATCCCAATTATGAAATACAATGAAAATCTACATCTTGTAGAAGATGAAGTGAGGGTCACCTATACCTAGAAACCACCTAACATGTAACAAAAAGAAGTATGGAAGCCTATAGGAAAGGTGTTTAACACTGAAAGTTATTCTGAATTAATGCAAGAGAATGTGGATCTAAATTCATCTCTTTAAGCTTATGAGGATCATTGAAACGTTCCTTCTTATTCATTTGGTAAGAATCCATCCAAGAGAACTTAATTAAAATGCCAGCATCATCCAACACCTTTCTTACAACCATTGGTATCTAAATTGCATCATCTTTGGGGATTTGGTATGAAGACATATGATGTGTCTCTTAAACAAATTTTTTTGTTGAGAGCAACTTTGATATAGACTATTAGTGATTTCCCTACATATGTTATGTTATCTGAATGGAGCACAATAAGGAAATTGGCTTGTCCTTACTGTGGCAATGATCTTGATTTGACAACCACAGAAAATTTCTTCCTCTAGATCATCAATTTAGATGCAATAAACAAAAGTTCATTAAGAATAGGATGGTACATACACCTCCTCTCCTTCAAAAAGCTGGTGAAGAGATATTGCGATCGATGAATTAGGGTTACTGAAAGTTACGAAACTTGAAGTTGAAGAAGTGAATAGAAGCATTAGTAAAAACTTTGGTTGGAGAAAACAAAGTATCTTTTAGGATTTGCCATATTAGAAAACTAATTTGATACATCATAATCTAGATATGATACATAATGAAATTGAAATATATATATTTTTGACAATTTGTTCGACACCATAATGAACATTGAAGGAAGGATAAAGGACGATGCAAATCATAAACTGACTTGAAATTTTTTTGTTGAACGAATAAGTTAGATAAAGATCTTCACACCAGTAAATATCCAAAAGCATGTTACAGTTTGGAAAAAAAACAAAAGAAAATTTTGTGTGAATGGTTGAAAAGTCTAAAGTTTCCCGATTGTTATGTTTCGAACTTGGAAAGGTATATGGATATGAGGAAGTGAAAATTATTTGGGATTAAAAGTCATGATTGTTATGTGTTTAAGCAAAGACTAATTCTAATTGCATTTTGGGAGTTGTTGCCGAATAAGGTTTGGGAAGTTATAAAAAAATTAAGTTTGTTTTTCAAAAGCTTAACATCATCTGAAATAAAGTTGGTTGAAATAGAAAAACTAGAAAGGAAAATTCCAATTATCTTGTGCAATTGGAAGAGATTTTTCCTCCAAGCTTCTTTGACCGTATGGAGTATCTACTCGTACATTTAGTACACTAGACTAAACTTACTGGTCCAGTTCAATATTAATGGATGTATCCATTTGAGAAGTAATTCTAATTAATAGTTAAATAAAAATGATAGCATGTTGTAATAATATAATTGTAATAACCCTATTTATCATGTAGGCTTTTGCATCACTTGAAGAAAAATGAAAAAAAAATAGAGTTGAAGATTTGATATGTAATGCTTATTTAGTGGAGGAAGCAAGTACATTTTGTTCAGATTATTTTGAGTTGCATGGGTACACAAGAGAAAGAAAAATTTCTCATAATGATGATGGAGGCGAAACGAGTGATATTGATGGTAACTTATCCATTTTCACATATCCAGGATGAACATATAGACGTTCAATAAGAAGAATGTTAACAGAAGAAAATATAGAGCCTGCCCATGGTTACATTTATTGAATTGTCAAGAGGTTCACCCTTTCGTGCAGTAAGTTTAAGTTAAATTTGAAATTGATTATTTGAGCTTTCAAAGCTAGTGTTGTTCATAACTAAAATATATAATAATGTTTTCAGCTTATATGAGGAATAGTTATGCGAGATAATGCCCAAAACAACAGAGGATGATATCAATAAAGAAATTAAAAGACACTTTCCTCCATGGTTTGAGAAATATGTAAGTTTTCACTTGCAATAATTGAAATGGTTAAGTTATGAGATCAAAGTGTTTAAATGACATTATAGTATTTAATATGAGGATTTTTCATATAGGCCTCATAAACCCCAATAAGAACAAGTTCATATGTGATCTTGCGAAAGGACCTTTGTAAACCGTTAAATCATATTCGGTGCATTTTGTTAATGGATACAAATTTCATACATAATATCACGGTCATAGCATGACAACAGTAAACAGTGGGGTTTGCATACAGGAAGAATTGATGGATTACTATGGTAAAATTATTAAGATATTAGAAATTGAGTACCCTTTATTGCCAATAAAACGAACTGTGATATTTAAGTGTGACTAATTGGATCCCACTCCTAATGTTGGAATAAAAGTGCACAGTCAATACAATCTAGTTGAAATCAACCAACGAAGAAGATTTAGACAATTTGAACCTTTGTTGAAGATGAAAGCAATATAGGTATATTATGTCCTTTTTCCCATCTTATGACGAGATAAGTCAAATTGGTTGGCCGTTTTCAAAGTAAAATCTCAAGGTATTTTTGAATTACATGAAAAAGGAGAAAATAAGATAATTGAAAGTGAAGCATTTCAAGAAGATGTTTATGAAATAAATGCATATGTAACATATGACGAGAATGAACCTTTGAACAATCTAAATAATGATTATATTGAAATTTCATATAGAGAGGATGAGGAGGGCGACAAATCTGAAGAAGAGCTTGAGTTTGATTCTAATTCTTCAGAAAAAGAAGATGATGATGATTTTGATTTACAATTAAGTGATGATAGCGATTTTTTTTTGTAATAGAATATTATATGAATAAATCTATTATTACATCAATAATATAATGTTATTTTTTTAAATTTATATTGTTATATTACTGAAATATTTAATAATATGTGAATTTCAGGTTAAAAATATGTCACAAAAGAGAAAATATAATAAGTTGCAACCAAGGTTCAAGTTACCACGATTTCCAAGTAAAGTATCACATTCTGCAGATGCTACAAAATTAGGTGTTGTACGTCCAGCTACTGCACATCCAGATGAGCCATCACCTTCTCGACTTACAGTCCCTATACAATCACCTTTTGTACTTGCTGCTACACAATCCAACAACCCTGTTACACCATCTAGCAGCCCTATACCATCTACCACCCCGACACCAACAGAGATATCAGGGGTAAACATTGAGGATGACAGAGGCAGCCACTAGCCTGAAGCTAAGGGAGTTGATGTCACAATTGTTAACATTCTATGAGTGAAGTTCTAAAATTTTTTTAATTCATACATGATAACACCATAGGTTTATACTTAAGTTATATGTTTTAATTTGAAAATGATCTAAAAATGCTTATATATTAGGTTGGTTCCATCTAGAACGTGCTCCAGAAATATCTTATCAAAGTTTAAGGAGAGGATGGATCTTGAGGGTTATACATGGAAGAATGTCTCTCAGGAGAAAATTGATTTTTATTATCAATAGTTTGAGGTACATAAAATATATTCTTTAATATTTTTTATTTATCTAATTTTATAGATTAATTAGATAAATATTATCATTTATAAGTACTTATAGTATGTTTTTCTTTTTTTTAGAAAGAATTTTTTTGGATTCAAAATTTGATTATGTAATTTATAATGTATGGAAAAGGCGAGTTCATACATGTTATAGATCGTACATGTAATGTCCATTTTATAGCGTAATTCTACCAACATACATGGAGGACCGAACGGAGAGAGTACACTCGTACACATTAGAGGATGTATGATCCACCAAGAGCATACATAGAAACTTGTAAGTATCAAAACTTTACACTTATATTCTAGTTTTTGTATTTTGATGTATGAAATTTGATTTCAATGTAATTTGATGTATGAAATTTAGAATGAAAACATATGTTTATTATAGAGAATAATACTGTAATCAATGTTTGGTACTATTAATGGTTGTGTTGTTGAGTTAAATTTTTTGTCTAATAAGGGGTAAATATCATAAAAATAGAGAAAACTCTGCCAAAATTTTTGTAAATTGTAGCTCACTTATAACAATTATTCTGATGTAAGAAAAGTCTATGGGCAAGAAGCCTACACCACACCAGCCTTTTTTTACACACTCACACCAAGAAATATGATGGTGTAACCTTCGTCAACAGTCGATGAATACAATTTCATGTGTGTAAAATCTATATTTGAATATTAATTCTTAAAAATTATCACTTATTAACACAAACAATTATAAGATAGGTCTAAATACAAGAAAGCATTAAACAACAATCTTAGAACTCTAAAACTGTTGACATGAGTCAGGTATATCTTGAAGCAGTGGGTGGCAGGGACCGTCGTGGAAGGATAGTTGGTTTAGGTTCATTTTCAAACATATGCTATTTGTAATCCTCCACATCCTCTACAGTTGGATCTAATAAGCGGTACACATCAAATGAGATAGTCGTTCAACTTGAGAGCATAGCAGAGAGGTTGATGGAGTGCATAACCCAACTCTGTAATGAGGTTGATGAGTTGAAAGGGAGGGACAAGACCTCATTGCAACAGTTAGAGCATCTACCTTCACCACCTGCATAGATTAGATGGATAAGTTAATGTATTTAATAGTCTACTACTCAAGTTTTTGTATGAATTCTTAATTTACAATTATTTTCAAGATATTTATTCGTGTACATTATAATATTTTTATTATATTACCAATCAGTATAATGTTTACTTTATATTTATCAATCAATATTATATTATTTAAAAAAATTAAATGTATAAGAAATCAATACATTATCAACAAAAAACTCGGGGTAGGAAGAGAAAAATGATGGTTGAAATTTATCATAGCTATATTTCCTGAAGGAATTAAAATATTATGTCAATAAAAATTTAGTAACGGATAATGTTGTTCTTTGGTAAATTTAGCGAGGGAATGTTATATGTTTGTTAGTAAATTTAGCGATAGACTTACAATTTACCGCCAGTAAATTCATCGACGAAATATTAGGAATCCGTCACAAATTTAGCGACGGAATATTGTAAATCTATCAGTGAATTTATCTAATTTTACGAACAAAAATATAAAATTTTGTCGCTAAATTTACCGACAGATTCCTAATATCTGTAGCTAAAATTTACCTACGGTCGTCTCTCCTACGACTTTTTTCATCAGAAATTTCCTTCACCAACTTTGCTTCCTAATAGAAATCTTTATCCTCTGTCGATAATTTCCGTCGCTAAAACCTATTTTTCTTGTAGTAAGTAGTGTACAGAGACAGTTTTATTAACTTATAAGATATTTGGACACTACCGTGTCAGTCACTACAAAGGCGTGTTTAACCTTAACATAGGTGAAACAACATCTTTAAACTTGTACACATTTACATGGAATTACATGGTCCTCCACAAAGCCATGTCTACGTCCTACATGGGCATGTCCTTTATCAGCATTGGTGTGTCCTTCTAAAACAACTTCAATTCTTCAATTTTCTATCTCAATTCTACCTAACTTCCTCTCCTATTGATCCATGAAAGTAATTAAGACCTAAAAACGTACTAGAAATGAATTAAGTACCAAAATAATTAAAAAAAACTCTCAAATAAACAAATAAAATGCATTAATCAAGCTCACATTGTCTGAGGAATCATCCTGATGCTCGACCTCTCTTGTTAGCTACTTAGAGGATCTAATCTCAGCTACTGCTCCGTATATTGAGATAATCCCCATATACTCTAACATCTACTTACTCATCCTAAGCTCTAACCAATCTATAGATGTTGCATATTTTCCTTATTTAAAAGGAAAAAGTCTCCAGGATTTATAGAGAGGTTCAATTGAGAGGAAACCAGCTTCTCTTTAGCAATAGTAACAACTTGTCTAGGTATAAAAACCTTTTTGTAATAAGCTTTTTTAGTTCCTATTTAATAGCTTTTAACTTTTGCACATATTTAGATTGTTTAGTTCCAAAGATAGAGACTTCCAATACTCAATTAATAGCTAAATAGAATATAACATCATGAACTAAAAAGTTATTGAATCTAAAATGGAAGTTCTAGCTAACCTTTTGGAAGATGTCGCCACTTTGATAGGGTTATGATTTAAGAAGAGGAGCTCTATAAAGTTTGTCTTACTTTCAGGAAATTGGGTTAACTAATCAAGGTTAATTAAAGCCTTATCTATTTTTTTTTCTAATAAAGCAACCTAAGTTTTGTTTATTGCTCCATATGAAAGTATGTCGTTCACATTTGAGGTTAGTGATCCCCATATACTCAACACACACCTTGAAATCTTCTAAGAATTTTTTAAACTAAAATTCCCTTTAGCCTTTGTCCTAAATAGGATGGAATTGAAGTCTCCACATATTAACCAGGGATGACAACACCTCCTTTGTATCATCTTCAAACTATTCCATATATTTGTTCTTTAGAAAGCTATATTAGAGCCATACACAAATAACGAGAAGATTTTAGAATCCTCTTGAATGAGCAACTTCATATGCATAACTTGTTCATTGGACTCCATCTCATTAATCTATTCAAAATTAGAGTTGTAACTTATAATGATTCTTCCATACACGTGGGATTGATGGTTAGAGATAAATTTCCACTAGGGGTCCAATCTTTTTAACTTATTTATATTTTCAAATATAATCTTAATTTCCAAAAATCCTAAGATCAAAGGTTTCTCCTTAGATATAAAATCCCTCAAAGCTTGGAGCTTATTTGGACATTTTAATCCACGCACATTTCATACTACAATAATCATATGACTTGATTTTACCCTGGAAGCTTTTACTTATATTGCTCCTTTAGGATTTCCTCCTTTTAAAGCTTAAAATTTCAATTTGTTAGTCTCTTACCCATTATTCATGTCCCGTATAGATGGAATTATAGGTTTAGGTGATTCAGTCAAGTTTGCCTCCTTCTGATAAAATAGTTTGGTCGGGTCGGTCGTGCAGGGCCCGAGCCTAGCCAAAATATCCCATGGACCGATCGGTCCATCCTTCAAAGATCAATCTCATACCCAATGGCTATGTCAAACCCAGGCCCGATCCATGCTCCCCTTAGCCCGTCCACATGTGAGAGACTCCCATGCACACGTAAAGACCTAAACCTAGTTGTTGCTCCATATATAAGGTATAATTCTACCGTAACAAAGGTACGCAATCATAACCTAGCTTTCTCTGTATTCAGCAGCCTCACCTTCACCAAAAGACTGACTTGAGCGTCGGAGGGGCTAATCGGGACACAACCCCCGACGTGCCTTCTTTGTTTTGCAGGGATCTCAACGTCGAAGTCACTACAGAAAGCAGTCAACTCATGGATCCAAACGGCAACGTTCAGTTCCGCCAGAATCAGGCAGAACCAATAATGATGTTGCTGTACGTTTTTAAAGAGATAAAGTGACGGGTCCAATACGTTGTGGAATCTTGTTTCTTTTATTTAGGCTTACTGACGCATATGAATCAAGCCAACAGTTGAGCTGCAGAACACACGAACTCCATTATTCTTTCTTGGAAAGTAATTGAGAATGGGCGAAATAGAATGGCATTTAAGGTAAGTATAGTCTATAAATTAACATGATTAGAAGATAGAAATAGAGACGCTAATTGGTTAGCTACCTGGGAAATGAATTGCGTGACGTAAAGAATATTTGCTAGTTTTTCTTTTTCTCTGAACTGCATTTTGACATGATACAAAGATATCTTTTTATAAAAATAAAGAAAATAACCCAGAATACTAAAACTGAACACAAGTCCAACCTTGACCCTTAAATATGAAAAAGAAACTCTTAGTGCCACCGGCCATTTCTAGTCCGTAGTGCTTCCACCTCTAAATCCATAAAGCAACAAAAATAATATAACAAAATACTTGGTGGCAAACAATTAATGTGTTGGTCGGATCCAAGAAAGATAGTAGACTTGCAAACATACTCCCGTTACCCTACATCAATGTAATAATATCCATCTTGAATTTAAATCACGAGCTTCAATTTTTAAGTTAAATATTAACAAGTCGGAAAGTTTGAAGGATCTGTATAGATTTAAATTGCCATAAAACGTATAGGTCGTTTTATTTTATTCATCTTCAATTAATCAAATTTTTTAGTACAATTGGTGAACTACGTTAGATAACTTTATTAAATCTAGAATTTATCAAATATAATGTTGAAATATAATCTTACTTTATGAATAAATTCTTCAAACTAAGTTTACGCTACCCGCGGGCACTTTTTCTCAAACATATATATACAAGAAGAGCTAACCATAAATTTAATAAATATTGTAGTTTTTATCAATAATGAATATAGAGAATCTATTGTTATTGTTGAAAAATTGGGACAGGATCGTGCGTAGCGAAATAATAATAAATTTTTTTGTTTGATTTTCCGGAAGTCAAAATCATTTCAATTTTATGACAATATTATAACATATAAAATATAATAAAACATGTATCATAATTCTATTTTGAAACTTGATCCTTTTTTGTTGTTCCCTTCGAATTGTTTCTAAAATTAACTCATCTCAATTACCGTGAGCGATATCTAACCTCTAATTGTATTCATAGAACATGTTAAGAGAACTTTATAATTATTGTAGAGAGGGTGTGTGAACCATTAAATTTCTAAATATGTTGATAATGTAGATAAATTATCACTTTAAATCATATTTAAAATTAAACAAATTAAACTCCTTTAATTTATCTTTATTTCTCTAATTAAACAATTTATATCCATGAATTAAGATTGATGTCTAACAACGCATCATAAACACTCAAATACATAGAAATGTCAAAGTAGTTTTGACTAATTTTTTGTATAATTAAATCATTTCATCATACATTGTTCTGACTAGACATAAAGTATGTAATTAATGTCTACTATATTTTGATCAAATTATATTAATTCACTACCATTAATAATTAATTTTATTAATGATATTTGTAAATTATTATTCAAAGTGTCATTTCACCTTAGTCAAGGATTTCTCGAATCAATACAAATTGAGAACAATAAAACATTCTCCCTAATAACTTTAAGATGATGAATCGTATACCGATCGTGCAACTACCTTCATATAGTTCATATTATATTCAATGATTACCAAATGAGCTACCTTTGATTGGAATATGTCATAAGTAGTATCAAACCATATTAATCCTTATAAGATTTACATCAGTGACTTCAAATCAAAGGATCACTTATATGATCATCACACATGAAATAGACATATAAACAATATGTTTCAAAAGAAATTCTCATATGAGATTAGCTTAGTAAACTTGTTTTATAATAAATACTTATACGTTTGTTTAAATATTTTCATACTTTAATCTATGTAATCGATCACTTCCTTAAAAAGGAAGAAACATAACATATTCTAGTCTTTTATATTATATTAATATATAGTTTCAATATAACAATAATCAATAACAATTTAGAGATAATACTTAAATATAATATAAATCTCATAATTTTGATCCTATTATAACTTCATTTATGATTTATATTTATCACATAGACTTTATTATATTCATATAAATATGTATAAGATAAAAAAATATTTTTAAATAATTATATTGTAAGCACTACGTCCATATAAAAAATTTCGGATAACTTTGATAAATAGGACTTCTTGAAGAGAGCTTTATCACTTGTCAAAAGTTAATAGAAATTCTTGAATACGGCTTTATCACTTGGTCAAAAATTAACAGCAGTACTCAATGTCTATACGTCTAATAATTGACAAGTAAACGACCCTACGTGTCAGAGTTCTATCTACTGTTAACACAATGTTTTCACGTGGCATCGAGGACCACGAGATTATTCATATTGTGACTGACGCAGTGATGATTAAAGTGATATCGGCACTCACCAAATTAAGTGTATATTTTTAAGGGCACTAAAGCGTGTAATATATGTATGTATGTATAGCTATTAACTAATAAACATAGCGATTACATACATCTATTTTGTATGTGTATATATATATATATAGGTGCTTGTGTGCAAAATTAAAAAATAAAAATAAAAATTATATTAGGTTCTGGTGGGAAATTTTTATTGAAAGATTAAAAAAAATAAAGCCAAATTATGGTGCTGAAAGAACTTACGGTGCTGAAAGAACTACTGCATAAGTATCATGAGCTTTTCTTTTTGTTTCTTTTACATTAGAGTTACTTTTAATTATAGGATTGGTTTCTCTTTAGAGTTTTTGTTGCCTTTGCTTTCTCAAACTATACTATGTTGATTATATACTATAAATTAGGCGTCAAAATTATTATCATGACAATAGTTGGCTGTATTATTCTGACCAAGTCCAGATTCATTTAAAGGATGAGAAGTTTATCAAAAGAAAATTGGATGAGAAGATTATGGCCACAGGAAAAAAAGGTTCAAGTTAGAATCCCAAAGTCACGTTTAGAGGATAAGTTTATCAAAAGAAAATTGGATGAGAAGATTATGGCCACAGGAAGGTACGTTCCAGTTAAGACCCAAATTCACGGGCACGCTGTTTCTAACAAGAACTCAGAGATAAATGAATGTGATTTTTGCTATAAAAATTTGTTTAGATTAGAGCTATAACAACGTCAAAAGATATGTTGTATATTGCAGTTCCAACGTCACAAAGTTGTAACCAATAGCGAAAAATATTTAGAAATTCGTCTTCTTCAAAGTAAGAAAATAGGCTCAAAATCTAATTAAAGAGTTAAACATTGAAAAACCTAAAGCATCATCAATCATAGAATTTGGGTTAGAAAGAGTTCGTAAATTTAGTTAATTATTGAAAAATAGTCTTTAAATCATTGTAAAAATAGTCGCTTATATTGAACGAATAGATCTCTAAATGATTTAGAATTTGATAAAAATAAATTAAAATCCAAAACTCAATATTATATAACCAGTTAACATACTTAATCAAATCAAACAGTTGTCTCACACGTCCAATATTTTAAGGTCCAAAATTCTTCGTTATTATTATTCTTGGTAGTACAAGTATACATCACTGCAACAAAAGCAATATGACTGTTAATATTGATTTTGTTGTTGTAGAATTAGAACTTACATTCACACTATAAGTTGCAGACATAAATATATGTAAGTTTCAATCATGCAGTTTATGCTTGTGGAATATAATATTGTTGGCAATATCGAATGAAATTAAGATCAAAAACAAACAAAAAACCTACCTCTATATAATGATGAGAATGTACATTTTCTTGATCACAAAAACCATGAATTCTCCAGTAGTTCTATGTCAATGTGTCCAGTTGATCTTTCTAATTGTCATTACCTCTCTAAATGCAACACGGTTAGGCACCCCAAAACTCGATCCTTTAGGA
>JANIHZ010000008.1:9787970-9809354 GCA_027478365.1 Erythroxylum rufum
TAACAATATTAATGACAATACTAAACATCCTAATAATAAATAAAAATTTAATGAAAGAATTAATTTATTATTATATTTATCTAATAAATTTCATTATTTTATTAAAATATAAGATATATAAATAACTAGAATAAATTGTCATTAGTAAAAATATTTAATATAACTAATAATATGTAAATGTGATAAATTAATAAAATTATTTTATTTGACATATAAATTTTTTGTGATCTCCTCACTTTCAATCACTTTGTCGTACAAGCCTTGTGAACCAAAGCATTACTGGTCCTAATGATACTTACTAGATAATAAAAAGAAAGCTCGTGTCGTAAGTCGCAACAGGTAAAAAGATTTTAAAATATAATTTTGTTAGAAAATGGAAAACCGTATGTTTTGGTGTATATGTTATAATCGCTTTCTCGGGGATTAGTTAGAAGTTTCCTCCCAAAAGCACCCAAGCAACAAGGAATTCCATACTAGATTCCATGATCGCCCACTTGAAGCTAAGAGAGCAGTTAGTACAAGGTGTCATATATTGCTCCGATTTAGGCCCCCTGGCTGTAATTACATTGTTTGTATTTTCTGGTCCTGTTCTGGTTGCATCTTTTCTGCTTGTTTTCTTTGTTTTGTTCTAAAAATTCTTAAATAATTTGTCCTCTTTAACTTTTCATATAGCAAAGTAAACACAATATATTTGACAATAAAATGTAATAATCAAAAGTTCAAAATAAACAAAGGAATGTAATTAAGAATTTTTTATTTGCTATACATCTTGTATTTTAAAATATTTCAAAAGAAAAATAAACATTTTTCTACTAGTTATGGGTAAGATTGCATACTATTAGACATTTCCGAACTTCAAGTCTCAACAGAATTTTTACTGGATGTTATTGTTGATGTTCATAAGCGAAATAAATGTCTTAATTTCATCGATTGACAAACTTGATAAGTATCTTTAATCTCAAATATAACATGGTTAAAAAATTAATGGTAAGGTTGCGTACTGCTATATTTTTTCGGACCCGACGTCTCAATGAAATTTTTACTGGATGCTATTGTTGTTGTTCAAAAGAAAAATAAATGTCTTAATTTCATCAATTAACAAACTTGATAAGTATCCTTTAATCTCAAACATAACATGGTTTAAAAATTAGAGATAAGGCTGCGTACTACTGAAATTTTTTAGATTCGATGCCTCAACGAAGTTTTTACTGGATGTTATTGTTGTTGTTCAAAAGAAAAATAAATGTCTTAACTTCATCAATTAACAAACTTGATAAGTATCCTTTAATGTCAAATATAACATGGTTCAAAAGTTAAGTGTAAGGTTGCATACTATTGAATATTTTCAGACCCAGCATGTATATTAATGTTATATTAATGTCAAATATAACATTCGTTCAGAAAATGGTCATTTACATGACTGTATTGTGTTGGCTTGAAAGAAATAGCAAAAAGATTTGTATTCGTAAATGTTGACTTATTATCATCTTTTACATAATTCACAAGCACTAAATACAAGAAGAAAGTAGTCAAGTGAATGAGTGTAAAATGTAAAAATCTTTGTTTGTGCTTGTAACTTTGCGATTATCGAGTTGGCGTGAGGCAGGAATAGGGAACAGTGCTGGCTCTAATATGTCCAAGAAACAAGTCCAACTCAATACAAAACAACTTTCCATGAATCTTATGAGAAAAATTATATGTGGTGTAAGTACCGCACCCCCACTTTCAAATAAACCTGATGTCAATTTCAACCCTTTGTCCAAGTCGCATTATTATTTGTGCTTTCTGTCTCAAACGACTTGGGGGTTTCCTTTCTAGGCCAAAATCCAACCCCCATAAGACAACCAAAACAGGTACTCTCTCTGACCCTCGCCTTAAAATCTAAAGTTAGGTGAAAACGGGATTCTACTTCAGCCTGCATTTATGGCCTTGAAATCTCGAGTTTGACAATAATTAGGTTTATAAGATGGACTATGGTAACGGCTATGAATTACTTCCATAAGTTTGTTGTTATGTATATATAATATACATAGTCGGGAAATTGATGAACCCTCCCTATGATAAAGACAAGCCCTACCCTACACTAAAGCCTCTCCCTCTTAGTAAACGGTTAAGTCCCATCCCATCCACCACATCTCTCCTTCCGACTCTGCAAGTGAGTGATGAATATTTATTTCACAGCGGCATCTAACACGGTAAAATAATAGGCAAACCTACAAGAATAAAAACAACAAAAACGACGTAACAACAAATCCCCTTTATACATCTAAACCCCTCACAAATCTACATCTCATATCTATACAGTACCATTCAAATAAATTTCTACTTTCTTTTACCCTTTCGACATTTTCTCTTTGGCCCTTTCTTATCTTCTTCCGATACCCCCACACACGCTTTCCCATGAAACGCTGCTCGCTCCATCTCTATCTCCATCTTTATCTCTATCTCTATCTCTATCTCTACCTCTCCCTCTCTCGCACAGATATGATTTCGGCCTCAAATATTCAACTAAAAGTCAAACAATTTAACCCAAAATTACGATTATCACTCGCAAATGTAATCAATCACCTCGATTTGTTATCAGTTCTCATTTTTCGATTTTCATAACTTTTGTCTGCGACTAGCTTTTCTCCCAAAACCAAACATTGTCTGTGGCCAGCCTCTCTCTCAAGTCAACTCCCGTGAACTTTACGTTAACCTTCTTCCACTGCTATATCTACACTCACACACCTCCTCCCACCTCCCAAATCCTCTCTCCCAACAACTGTCATTAGGACTTTACAATCAACTTGCCCGACATGTGCTTCTTACGAGACAAAGAAAAGAAACCCAAGTTCTGCATAAACGACCACGTCGACCTTCTCATCGAGATTCTCAAAAGACTTGACGGTAGGTCACTATGCACCGCCGCCTGCGTCTGTCGACTCTGGTGCACCATTGCTCGCAACGACTCTCTGTGGGAAGAACTCTGCTTCCGTCACGTGACCCCTCCTCCTTCGTCCGGAGTCCGCCCCGTGGTGGTCGCTCTCGGTGGGTACAAGCGGCTCTACATGGTGTGCGTGCGTCCCGTGTTGAGTCGACTCGGCGGCGGGGGTGGATGTCGGCGAGTCGGGGACTCGAGCCGAATTAGGAGAGTCTGGACCCGGGACGAGCTGCAGCTCTCGCTTTCTTTGTTCTGTGTCGATTATTATGAGAGACTTGGGAGGCTTGGAAACGGCGACGCGTCGCCGTCGTCGCTTATGTTCCTTTGCAAGCCCGTGAACGTTTGATTCCATGACTTCCTCTGCAGCTTCAATTTCATTAAGTTTATATTACTACGCCCACAATTGTTTTAGGAAATATTTGTCATTCTTTTTCTTTTATTTAGTTGGGAACAATCTATTGTTAGTAATAATTTGCTTACAAACATTCTCATTCTAATTTATGAAATATTTGTCATTCTTTTTCTTTTATTTAGTTGGAACAATCTATTGTTAGTAATAGTTTGCTTACTAACATTCTCATTCTAATTAAAGTTTCATGTCATGTTGTAGAAGAAACTAAATGGAGAAAATCATGACTTATTGTTCACAGCAGGATTGTTACTAATGCATGAAACATTTTTTGGCCTTGTTTGGTTGATAGCTGATCAGTTAATTTTTAGCAGATTGACCAAAATCCGTTATTGATTTCATCAATAAGTCGTTTAACTTGTTTGATTGTGGACTAGTTGGGTTGGCTGATTTAATCCAACCAGCTAAAAAATGAGAAGCTGCTAGCAAGCAGCGTTTAGGCAATCAACTAATTGTCCTAAACTACAATGCCAAATTTACCCTTAGCTCCAACACCCGCTACAACTGTCCCAAGACTAGAGAGGAGAGATATTGAGAAAAAAGTCGTTTAAATGGGCTGGGCAATAACAATTCACGACGGCGCCAACGATATTCCTCTATCTTTCCCACTTGAGCGTCGCCTCCCTAGCGAAGCTACCCTCCGTTGCTGCCTCCAGATCAATGTCGCCACTCTCCAAGCCCAAAAACACCCCCTTGATGTTATCAAGCTTATGGTATATTTAAGTTATAAATTTTTCCTCAAGGGGCATCTCTATGGAGTTATTTTATGGTTTTTCTATTGAATTCAAACATAGTTCATAAATAGATGACAAAAAAGCAATATTTTTTCTTTTTTTGTGTAAAAATATGATATATATTTGCTTCCTGGATATGGTAAAGTGGGTAAATCCTGATAAGTTCATGGAATCTTTCATGCAAAGTTGATTATGATTTAGTTGCTAGTGTTTTACCCTGTATAAGTTTGTGAATTGGAAAACTGCCACATTATAATGCTGGGAAGGGATCAGTACTAACCACTGCAGACACTGTTAAGATGGAAGCTTCAATCATGAAAGTAAGACTAAGAGATATGGTGTTGTTTCTGGTCTTAGCACTGTTGTTAATCCCATTTCGCTGGCTCGGTTGGTCATGGAGAAGACTCATATTTATCTTGCATTAGATGGAGCTGAGGCTTTTGCAAGGGAGCAAGTAAGTGGTCTCTTCTGACCATTTTTCTTGGCACTCTTATTTAATTCTTATTCAATATACTTCCATGTTTTAGTGATGCTTCTACTCTTTGTAATAATTTTCGGTTCTCTTACATATAATGCATAACTAACTTTGTGATGCATAGAGTTTATCTTGGATATGCTTGTTGAACATACAAACAATTCACAAGTGATATCTGGACTAGACAGTATAGGAGTCATGAAGTCATTCTTGGATCAAGATACTCAACTTCGGCTGATCTATGATCCTTTGCTTGCATTTGCTTTGAGTTGGCCACTGGTGATTTACTTTTTGATCCTCAAAGTGGTGAGAAGTATGGTAAGAATGAGGTATGGCCACACAAAACACTTTCCTACTTTATTTTTTCTTAGCAGTATCTTTTTATGCTATATGAAGAGGTTTTTGCTACATCCTGTCTGACATTCTTTAACCCCCTTGATTGATATTTACAGGACGATCTAGCATTGATGATGGAGCTTCTTGGTGTGATTCCACGAAGGGTGAGACTGTAACATATGCTATGCTAATCTAGAATTCGGGAAGAAACAAAGAGAAGTGCATTTGCAATTTTATTTGCCTATTATTAGATTGAGACATTTTAATTGTGCCAATTGTCAACTACTATTTACTATTTAACTCAAATTTTCGGAATCATATTGTTGACATGTTTTCTACGGTTGTCCTGGCATTTTACTCTCTTGATATAATCTTTTCAGATTGCATTAGGTGGTCAAAATTTCCAAGACTTCTTCACCAGACATGGAGATTTAAGGAACATCCATAAATTACGGTTTTGGTTGCTCAATAAACTGCTTATGGAGAAGTACAGTTTCAATGAGCAAGATGCAACTGATATGACTGAATTCATTGTTCCCTTGCTAAATTTTGCACCTGAGAAGAGGCCAACTGCAGGAGACTACCTTAATCATCCATGGTTAACCTCAAGCCTTCATGTGCTTGAGCCTTCTGCTCCAAATCTTCAACCTAAAGCAGTTGTTGTGGATGAGTCTGGAAACAAAAAGGGGGAAATGGAAGCTGGAGTTGTTGTTGTTGGTGATGGAAATTGAGGGTCTTCCGGTTCCTCAGAACCTGAAGTTAAGCTAAAGCTTTCAGAATATGGGGCATTGATTTGTGTTACATTTTCTTACCATTCTTTTTGTTTGGTTTTCCTCACTGCATTCTTTTGAGTCCCATGCCTTTGAGCAGAGATGTAAATAGGAACATGAGTGTTTAAAAGATATCTGTTTCGTCCAATTTTTTGGTAACCTTGATTGGATTTATTCACTGAATTCCTTTGGAGCTTCATCTCTCGCTTTTTGTCCAAATACTTCTTCTGAAGAGATGTCCATTAAAATTATTAATGCAAACAAAATCACGATGGATGGAGATGTCGATGGGAATGTAAAAAAAAGAAAAGAAAGAAGGTTAGTAGTAAGCGCCGCCTTATATATAAAAACATAAAATTATAAAGAGTGAGTAATAGTGCTACTGTCAACTCAATCTGCGGAGTTAGTAAATAGCAAGACTCTGTTCTAACTTTCACAAAAAGAATCTAAAATGGCCTTGGATGTGAAACCAAATCCTGGAGGAGAAGAAGAAGGAGAAGCAGAAGCAGAAGCAGAAGCAATTGACGCACCTGCTCACCACCCTTCTCCTCCGCCCGATGAGGTCTCAACATCAATCCAACGGCTCTATTTTCTTTAACCCTATTCATGAAGTTAGGGTTTGTGATACATAAAATATTAGAAATTTGCTTGTCGTAATAGGTTACCATATTCGTTTTGCTTAACATGAGTCGGTAATTGAACCGTTCTGCCGTAAACAAATAATTTTTCATTTTTTGTTGCTTGGCTTTGCATTTCGATATTTGAGGCATTTACTGGTGGGTGGTGCGGAAAAAATCAATTTTGATTTGTTGTATTGCTGCAGTTGTTTGATGTATTAACGACGGTTGATCCTAGTTATGTGATTTCTTTGATAAGAAGACTTATCCCGATCGACACAGGGAGCAAAAGCAACCATGATAAGATGTCCAATAGCAGCTGGATGGAAGCAAGTGAATTGCCTCCTTCTGGAGAAGAAAATGGGCCTACCAATATGGATGTCAATCAACCTTCTTTTCAAAGAGAAGATGGGGACTTGTTAGGGGAATATGATATTTGGGAACAGCACGGTTGTGTTCTGTGGGATCTTGCTGCCAGTTCAACTCATGCGCTACTAATGGTACTTATTTTAGCTTTGTTCCCTTGTATCCATATTTCGTCTTTTTCATTGCAAGCTTGGCCTTTTGATTTTGGGAATATGGCTTAAGCTAACATTGAAGCAATCATAGAGTTCTTATGAAGTCCATGTAGGACTTCTACTAGCATCTCTTATGCTTAGCAAATCTATGTTTGAGTCTCAATAATTCCGTCTTCTTGGAAAAACTATATGAAAATTACTAGTGAATTCACAGGCAGGCACAGTATCCACTATTCAGCAATGACTGGAGAAGTGAAGTGAGGAACGCCGTTTACTAAATGATGTAATATCATGGGCTTTTGGTGAAACTAGTAAATGCGTAGAAGTTTTACCTTGCTAGTTGTTATGGCAAACTATCATTTTGTCTTTATAGTTTCATTGACTGGAAAGTCCTAAATATTCATGTCCAGGTGCAAAACCTTGTACTTGAAGTGCTTTTGGCAAACCTTAAAGTTTCCCAATCAGCACGTGTTACAGTAAGGCTCATTATCACTATCTTGAAATCCTTTCGATTTTAAGTTCAATTTCATTATTTCCTCTTGATCTATGGAATTTGTTTCCTCATTTTGGTGTGGTTTCACAGTGAGGTTTACTCAATTAGTTTTCTGAGATTCGATGCTTTGGGTTTGACTGTATCTTTCCTTTTTTCTTCTTTCTCAGGAAATCTGCCTTGGCATTATTGCAAACTTAGGTTGCCATGACGTTCCGATGAAGCGTATAGTCTCCACAGAAGGGATGATTGAGCTCATTGTTGATCAATTGTTTTTAGATGACACACAATGCCTTTGCGAAGTGTGTCGGTAATTTGCACGTATCCAAGTTTTGATTGTTTCATAGTCCTTTTTGACCTTTATATTGCCATTATGATCTCGGCTTATCTGATGCTAACCAAGGACTGTTCTCTCAAATTTTACTTCTATGGAGAAATTTATCCCTTATTCTGAAAAGGCATGATACTGCTTTATGTTAAATTGTTCCTCGACATTTTTCCTTTTCTTCACCTTATTCTCCTTTATCCATTTCATTCAATACATTGTCCTTGGAGTTTTCTTTTAATTATTGCAAGAACATGAAGGTTTACTTCTCATGGGGCATTACACAAATCACACTAGGGCATCCATTTGTGTATAGATTTTCATTACTTTTGAAATTGTTCACATTCCTTCTCTCTACATATGAAGGGATATCACTTTTCATTCGATGCATTTAGAGTTTTCATAGAAGTCTTTTGAATTGCTTGTGGGTTTTTATTTTAAAGCCTTAATTTCTATTTCTAAAATCCAAACCCTTAATTTATTATCACTTACAATTTGATTATCCAGGAAAAGGGACACAAATTGATTTTTGTTCTTACTCCTGCTTTATACCCTTTTTCACACATTCTATTCTGACACAGGCTCTTGTCTTTGGGTCTTCAAGGCAGTGAATCTAATACTTGGGCTAAAGCATTGCTTTCTGAGCATATTCTGGGTCGTCTAATGTGGATAGCAGAAAATACATTAAATGCACAGCTGTCCGAGAAGGTAACTGAAAATTGTGTGCAAGATTTTGTATCTGCCTTCTGTCAAACAGATGATATATAAGCAACTTAAGTTTGTATGTTTTTTTTTTATATACAAGTGCTCATGCTAATCTAATCATACACATTTGTAATATTATACATAAAGAAGATAACACTTTGAAGGAAGTTGGATTTCTCTTCCCGGACTTCCTCATAGCCATTAGATTGAAACTTTAGGAAATGGTCATTGATACCAAATTATTGGAGTCAAGCTTCTTGATTGTTTTGTGGAAAATCTTGGATGGATATGAACTAATGAAAAAACGAATACTTAAAATTTTTATATGATGCACAATCTTGAAACATATCCCTGCATTTGAACAACGTTTATGGTGCTTTATGTGATCTTCTCCATGTTGTTAATTGCAACATGTAGGGTCAGTTAATATTTTTATTGATAAGGTTCTAATAAATGAAATCTTTTAACTTTTTTTGATAAGTTGTGAACCTTGCTAATTACCTTCATTATTGCACTTGGACATATACACAAAGAAGACCCCAATGATATGTAATTCTTTATAGAACAGTTAAGTTTTTGCTTTATCCTATAGCTAAACGAGCTTCCTATTTGACAGATTGTAGGATTGCTGTTGGCTATCCTTGAGAGCCAAGCCGAAGTTTCATGTCATCTTCTTTCAACGTTGATGGGGCTTGGTTTACCAAGCTTATTGATCAATCTCTTAGCCTTTGAAATGAGGAATTTAACTAGTGAAAGAGTTTCTCAAAGGTATGACATAATTTTAATTTTATCCAAAGATTGGACATGAATATTTTACTATTTTCTGATGAATAATTTGTTGTTTCTATTATAAAAAAATTTTATCCATTAATTTTTTTTTTGAAAACATTGATCACATTATTTGTTTTAGGTTTGCTCATATAGATATCTTGTTCTATGTTTTTGGTAAAGAATTCTGACCTCAGATGAATTTATCTCTTGGCAACTCATTTTATCTAGGTTCATCTCTTGGTAACTTTCTGAAACTCTTCTTTCCTGAATTCTAATGTTTTTGCTCTCTATTGTGCTAATATTGGAAGTAGCTGTTGGAACTATTTTAAACTGTGAAGAAATGATTGGAAGGCTGGCGTAGCTAACCACAAACTATGCAGTTGAAAACTTACACCTTATCCTTTTGATGTTCAAATGAATAAATGGTATATTTAATCCAAGTTATTTAATATTATTTTATTATTAATTTTACAAAATTCTTGTTAATTATTTAATAATTTAGCAAATATTAATTATATTAAACATTATTCTATTCTATTTGATTTGTTTCTTCTTGTAGTACCTGTATATCAATGGCATTATAATACTGGTGTATACTGTGCCTATTGCCTGGAATTAGTTGACAGGATGCTTATTATTGGTTAACTTGCTTGTCAGATTAATATTTTTATTTGAATATTCATGTTACCTGATACTCTCTTTGTTTCTTTAAGAGTCACGTATATTTGCACTTTCCTTTCTTTTCTGTTTGCTGCTCAATCTATGTTTCCTCAGGTACTCTGTCTTTGACGTGATTCTTCGTGCCATTGAAGCTCTCTCAACTTTAGAAGGACATTCCCAAGAAATTTGCTCTAACAGGGAACTTTTTAATATAGTTTGTGAATTGGTCAAACTGCCAGATAAGGTTGAGGTATGTCCCATTTGTAGAATTATTGGAAATCGCCTTTTGTCAATGTTTTTGAGTATTTTCATTGCTTGTAATTAGTATGTTGGAGCTAAACTTGCAGCTGTTTTGATGAAGTGGGGACATATTTTGCACAAAACTACCTATGTCACTACCAAATAAAGCTACTAAATACTTGCAATATGAAATATTAATTATTCGATCATCATAAAAATTATCTCAATTGTTATCCATCAGGAGACCCTATTATAAAAACCGGAGAATATTTAGTCGTTCTTAATTTCAAGTATTTGGACCATAGAAAAGAATTTAGGCTTGAATTGCAAGTTGTGAAATTTTCGTGTGATGATCATGGAGAAGCATTAAAGATTGTTCCCCATATATTTTGTTATCTATTGTTGATGATGTGGTGCTTTTATTTCTATGGAATGTTTAAGGCTTTGTATTTTTTTTTTCCTTTCTGTAATCCTTATGTTTAATTTTTGCTACTTTTATTTCATTTTTAATGTGGCTTAAATAGATGAATTTACATAACAAAATATATTTTTGAAATACTGTACAAAGTACAGGTAAAAAGTCTAGTAACACTAAATATTACTGCAGGTGGCCAGCTCTTGTGTTACGGCTGCAGTTTTACTTGCGAATGTTCTGTCTGATGTACCAGATCTAACATATGATATATCTCAGGGTAATCCCTTCATGTCACTGGAAATGCTTCTTTTCTTTTTGGATCATAATTATATATCAGACCCCATATTGAGATAGAGATGACACTTGGGATATGTTCAGATTTGCCTTTCTTAGAAGGCCTGCTTGATATACTTTCTTTTGCTTCGGATGACTTGGAAGCACGGAGCGCACTCTGGAGCATTATGGCAAGGTTGTTTGTCCGCATCAAGGAAAATGAGATGAATCTAAACACTCTGCATCAGTACGTCTTGGTTCTATTGGCAAAATCTGACTTGATTGAGGAAGATCTTCTTGATCGGCAGTTGGATAATCTCAGTGGAGAATCGAATAACTCATCTAGTTCTACCTCAAAATTAAATGCCAGATACATAGCTGTATCCTGTTTTTGAAGTCTGTTAGCTTGGAGTGAGCAATGCAAAACTTTGATTTAAGAAGCTTCTATGTGGTCAAATAATCTGTGATTTTTGTATTATATTTCTCCCGTTTCAAAGCAGTTTTGCAGTGCCGTGTTTTCCTTTACTTCTTACAGATTCAAAGAATAATCAGTATTCTAAATCAGTGGACCACTTCAAAGGACTCTCTTGAGCAGGGAAGGGAACGTATTGAAGAAGAATTTCATGTAGATGACGTGAATGTCCGTGGATTGTTGGATTGCTGCTGTAAACATATTAGGTAAGCTGCATCTCTATCTCTCTGCAGTTACTAGGTTCCTCCTATTTTAAATGGCAAGAAAGCCATGAGATAACGAGCGGATTGGCAAACATCTCATTTGATACTATAAATGCAATTTCCTTTCACATGCGACTTATACTTGAAAGCGACAGAAATTGGTGCAATAATGTTGTAAATGTAACAACAATCTGTGCCCTTTTTTCCCAGGTCCACAGTTGCTGACATTTAGTAAAATGAATGCTTGAAATATCCTGCAATTGCTTTTATATCCAGAAATCTCAGGTTTTGTGATGTCTTGCCCCCAAAATTCTAGACACAAGGCTTTGGTAGGAGGAATTCATGGGGGAATCTTTGTAGACTTTATATTAGGAATTGAAATCCTCATCTGTGCCCAGCCAGGTTCTTTTTTTTTTCAACATTCATTATTAGAAAGACTCCTAAAATGACCGTGACCTTTTATTTTAACAGTATGGTGTGTATTAGGTATTATATACCTTTTGTTTAGTATGTAGTCTGTTCTTTCACCAACACCATCTGCTTTGTAACAGATTTGAGTAATTGAGCATCTGTAAATGAAGAAAATTTGTTTGGTTTCAGTAATCTTTAAGCATTTGTATTACTACCAGTAACATTACATTGCCACATTTCATCATGCAACCAAAGCTTGTCTGATATCTGATACAACCATAAAAAGCAAGAGCAAAGATAAGGGCATAATTGTGAGAATCTGTGACTGTATGCAAACCGAGCATTCCTTTCAGAGGTCAAGCAAGACCATGAAGTCTCATCTTTTTCCCAAGGAAACGAAACCAAAGATGTAAATTGACAAAATGCATGATGCAAAGAACAAACCAACTTGGGCACTGAAGCATCTGGACATGTGGGGCCATTTTAAGAACGGAGACTCACATGAAATCTTCAATCAAAGGCTGATAGAAAAGTTTATATGCTTCCATAACTTCAAGATACCACATGGCTTCTCGATCTGGAAATGCTGAAAGATCAACCATCTTATGAACCTGATGGATTTAAAACATTCATTCCAAAAGCACTAATTATTTAGTGATGATTGGAACAATAATGGAATATAAGGAAAGCGAAACAAAAAAAAGCCTTCACCTTGATCATGGGGTTGTCACCGGTGCGAACAAAATAACCACCAACAACCATCACATACATTCCTGTGCGTGTATGATGAAAAATGTCTATTGTAATTAATACAGACAATGTTTATGATGAAATGTGCCAAAGAGTAGTCGGGAGGTATCCAAAGAGTAGTCGGGACAATACCTACATCCCAGCGGCGGGGGAGGAATTCGCCTGCCAGGGAAAGCTCGATAATACCGGTAGAGTCATCGAGAAATAGACGGCCGTCGTTGGAGACCAAAACGCCCTGTAACCAGGCGCGTTGGAAGAGAATGCCACCCAGAGTGAAGGCGTTCTGCGAAGGTGTTTGGCGGGCATCATTCAGTTGGACGCAGAAAAGCTTCAGCGCCGCTAAGCTGTAATCCATCTGACAGAGCTTTATGGACAAGTTTGATTCGTCACAAAGAAATAAATGTGTTTAGGCTGAAGAGTCGAAGCGAAGGACTTGGGCTGCCATTTCAAATTTGGAACTCACCCGTAAGATTGACTTTTTTAGTTGGAAAACTTTTCTTAGTACGGGCAGAAACTGCAGTTTTTATGTTTTGACGAGAAACTCTAAACTCTCTTGAATGCACCTAATCACCGGAAATCGAACGCGACTCCTCTAAGGGCTGGGCTAGTTGGGCAAATTTTGATATGCTGTGGTTTGTGGATGGTATCGAGACATCTTGTTGAAACACTGAAAAAGTACATCTTTTTGATTTCACGATAAATAAAACTTTGATTTATATGATTTAATCAAAGAGGAAAATCTCCACAACCTTGAATCATGCTTTTACAGAGCAATACATACAACGTTACAAAGAACAACCAAGTTTTAGGACATGGCAGTTGTAATAGAATGATCAAATATAGTAACTAGAATCCATTAAATATTCCTAAAACTAAAAGATGAGGGATAGGCCAGCGGTAAGCAGATCGTCTGCTATTAGTTTGTTTGCAGCTTCCGATGGGTGGAAACCATCCCAGAAGACGTACTCTGTAGCATTCTTGCATGTTCCTACTGAGTCAGCGTTACACAATATTGATGTTTCCAGTAACCCTGTTCCGCAACATGCCTTTCTTGCCTCTGCAAATCCTGCAAACCACAAATTATATATCACTTAATTCTCCCCTGAAACTTTCTTGGATGTACCCAATAAGAGTTTAGTTCCAATCACTTATAGAGAATCTCATAGGTTTACGTATTTATATTAGAATGTATCTACCATAATCTTCAGGCTTTGTAACAAGGTCGTGGAGAGGTTGGTAAATGTCCATGACAATCAGATTGACGCCTGAAAGCTTTTTTTGCAGGATTTGAGATGTGACATTAAGCTTGTTGTTGAAGTACATTGCATCTTTGTTTAACTTGACCACACATTCGTTACTGTCTGTTCCAAATATGGTTATGGTCGCTGGCAAGCATCCTAGTGGGGGCAATGTTGTTACTCCAATTTTCCTTGCTCCAAGTTCATATAGGCCCTAGACACGTTACGTGGTTTCAATAACATGCTTTTATCAAATGGAACGAATAGAAGAAAAGTAATTAGAAACTACCTGAATGAAATGGGAGTAGGATTTTATGAGAATGTCTGAGAACTGATTAGGTGTGTAGAACTTGTAGAGAAGAGGATTGACGTAATAGTTTTGGACAAAGTCACTGCTCCCTGAACTCACAAGGTACACCGACCCTGATATTATTGCTGAAGCATTCGCCTTCCCTACAATTCCTACTAGCTTCTTTTGATACTCCTTCAAGTGTTCTAACTGCCCACTCAATGGAATTGTATTCTACCACACGCAAAGATTAAAGCTTTCGTTAGTAGTCCACAATGAGTGGGCATCGTACCCTAAATTGACTTGTCAGATGAGAATTTAATATAAAAGTAATGTCACTGAAATTACATATATCTTTGCAGTGGTGTCATAGTAACCAGAACCACCGGAGGCAAAGTTTGCTCCAATCAAGAGGTTGTTTCCTTGAGCTTCCTTGCTAAGATAAGCTGGCGGGTATGAAGTGAAACCGATGTTCTCAGCTGTTTATGAACCAAAGAGAAAAGGAGAAGAAGTGAGTTGGTGAACCGTAGAATAAGACTGTTGGTGGGATTTTAATAGCTCTTGTACCAGTGAAGTCTGAGGCGAGTTTTCCATTGCAGAATCTGCCAGTTGCTGTGTGGTTGAAGTCTCTTCCATAAGGAGGGAAGTTTGCTTTGACAATGGTGTGAATGTTGTTGTTGTTTCCTGCATCAACTACTGAGTCACCAAATATAAACAACGCTGGAACCAGGGGCTGAGCATTGGCCGCAGACACCACCAAAACAAGTACAAGAATAGAAGACAGAATAAACATTGAAAAGGCCATATTTTTCATCCTCTTTTTGTTCTGTGTGAATAAAAGAGTGAACTACAAAGACCCTTATGTGGCGAAAGTGAAATGGTGATGCCGTATAGCTTCTTGGAAGTGGAATTTATAGTGAGAGACAAACTTGACTTAGTTGACAAAATCTGCTGAAGGATACAGTGTCCCTGACGTTTCACATAAGCACCTAATGAGATGAAACCTTTTAATTATTTCTTTGATCACCTAGTCAAGAGCTTGATACTTACAAAGGAGGAAGTACGTTTGAAGTCAGCAACAATTCACAAGATTTGGGAAAAGGTCTTGGAGTGAAACGGTGAGCTTGCAATTTGTACCAACCTAAGAGATTAGATCTTGAGAGTCCGATGTGATATTAAAACAAGAATTAGCAGTAGTTCCAACTAAAAACAAAGTAGCGTGTCTTATTGAGATGTCCATCCAGCTGTCGTAGCTTATAAGAGGCATGCACTTTTGAGTTACATGCATGTGGTAACCTCAGTTTTTGATCATCTGCTCTGCTACAGTTCTTCAGTCACTGTCAGAACCTTAAGAAACCAGCTATACTTTGAAAGAAACACGGCTAATTTATTTCATAAAGTTAGTGCTCCGCCATTACAGGTGATCACTAAAATTTCTCATGATTATAGTGACTCGAACACAATAAAATTTTCCGAACACTTGATTATACCTTTTCATAACTAATATGACTTTATATTTATTTACAGAACCAACTACATTAAGTTTAGTTTTGAAAACCTATTTAACTCTAGTAACCTTTTTGTGTTAAGGTCCGTCCACCAACTCTCAATTGTCATTCTTTTCAATCATTTTAACCTCCTCTTTCGTTGCTCTGATCCACTTATCATCTTTCTTCACCTCTTTAAACTTTGGAGGTTCAAAAACCAGCTTTTGTGTGGTGTCCAGTTACTCATGCAGTGTAATTAAGGCGTTGAGAGTTGGTGCTCAATACTAATTTCTTTCTAGAGCTTGTCTAAAATGTCATTTATATATTCTTTTTCATTATTTGACAACCACTTTAAATCTAAGAAAAAAATCCAATAAAAGATGGCAGAATCATCAATAAATACCATCTAGTATTTGCTACCATTTAAAGATAACATTTTACAAGGTCTTCCAATATCTATGTATACCAACTACAACTTGTGCGTTGCTCTTCCATGTTGTTTGAAGAAAGGGTCTTCTGACTGACTTCTCATATTAACAAATCGCGTAATCAACTAAATTATCTTCCAACATCGACAAACATTTTATCAAATTATTTTTTGCATATGTAAAAGTTCAACATGTTATAAATGTCTTGAGGCTTTCATGTCATAATTTTACATTCCTTGTATCACTTAATAATGTCATTTGCTACTCTTTTAGATCTAGTGCAAGGCAGCTTTTTGCTCTCATATTCACTTTAAACATGTTTTTGCCTTTCAAATCACCAGGTATATACTCAAACTTACTAAATTTTCTATAAATTCAATCTCTTTGCTCTTGATTGAAATAAATTCATCATTTCCAAGTTTTACTTTAGAAATGAACGTTTTAGTAATTGCTAAAACTATTACTTGCCACGAAATATGTTGCAACAAAAAGCTGCTTCTCTTAATATTGCTTGATAGATACTTTTACCTCTTCTTCACTCCATAGATCCAACCTTCTCATTTTCTCTACTTGACATCATTAGACCACCAGCAACACTTCTTTTATGGATGATTCGTCTTTTTGCAGCGAAGGCAAAGTAAATAAGTTTCATCGTTGTTTTTTGATGTTGTTGTCAATTTTGCTCATTCTTTGATTATTGTTGCACTTTGCTTCTTAAATTTTCTGCCTTTGCTTAAAGAGCACTGTTCACATATTTTTCTTTTAACATCATACTCCATTTACTAACTGGAGTGTATTGCTATTTCCTTGTTCTCTTAAGCCTTGTGTTAAGACTCTTCTCATTGTAGTAAATTATGGTAGAAGTAAAACAAAATTCACAGCCGAAGATTTATTCTGTCCGACATGCTCAAGATGTCTGAATGAATCCTATCACCTCCAATCTCAGCTCCAGCAGCAACTCTCAGTATATCTTGTATTAAACCAACATTTCCCAAAATGTCAACATGTGCACCGCTCTCTATACCCCTCCCCTCAAGAATCCTAGCAGGTGGCTTGTGCTGATATTCCCTTACGTAAGTGGCAATGCCGGATGGGTTGAACCGGGTTCTACCCCTCCACCCTTTGGCACACATGAAACCAGCGCTCATTACAGGGACACTTTCGTCACCATCCACAAAGTATACTCCACCTTTCAAGCAACTATCCTCATCTCCATCAACTGAGTTGTCTATCCGGAATGGAATGCTCCTGCACCTATCAGTAGATTGCTTGTAGACATATGATCTTTCAGTAGGAATCCCAACACCATATAAGCAGTATATTTCCAAGTTAGGTGCATCAGGCAATCTGAATTAGAAGAGAAGACTCATGTTAATGAAGCCATGGAATATGACCGGATTATATTAATAAATTTTCCATGCAGCACTCACTTGGTCTCCAGTGGATTAGACCAGTACTTGTAATGAGCATACTTGGGATCCTCTAGGTCATCAGCTATTCCGTGAGAGAAATGTCCCTCAGCACGTTGCATCATTTTTGGAGCCACATAACGAAGCAAACCAATTACACTTTCAGCGGTGTAAGCTTTAATTTTAGCAACTTCTCCTATGCTTTCTCTGCTCATGTCATCGTACTCGGTCCAAATTTCTCCACATGATAAGTTCGTCTTTTTCTTCCTAGTTTTGCGCAGAAGTTCCTGTTATATCGGTTTCAGTACAGTCCTATTCAAATTGAAATGGTAATACAGTCAGGGAAGAAAAAAAAAAGTACCTTCGCGTCAAGAGATGGTAGCTGTGAGGATGGCAATTGAGATGCCTCCTTGCCAAAAGAAATCATCCTTCCATATTTAAATGGCTTTTTCACATGAATGCCTCTCTTTGTCTCACTGCTGTTGTACTTGTCATTGACAGAAAATTGCAAGAGTTTTTTGTTCGGCAAGTTACAGACATGACCTTCTTCAGGCGACCAATCCAAGTTACCCCATATAGTCTCTCCCCCCTTGGGCAGTAATGACATAACTGAATCCCATGTTCTGCACATTCGCATCACATGTTCAAGGGTTTGCAGTCCAAGATATTTAGAATCCAAAACACCAGGATCCATAGCCCTAATACATTTAAATGAAGGATTTTAGATGATCAATTTCATTAATTTGTAGTATTGTTCATATAAACAACAATGCACTTTGAAGTTTTCCTCTTCAGTTCTTTCTTATCCGCTTAATCTGCACATGAGTGGCGTCTTGCACAACAGGCTATTCAGATATACCATTATTAGCTAATCAGAATGAAGTTTGCAAATACTAACCTGACAGATGCAATGTCTTTTGCCTCGGCAGAAATCAAATTAGTAACTGTTTTTGGAACACCAAGAAATGTTGGGCCAATGTTCATAATTGCTTTTATATGCTTGGCACACCAACCTGGACGACCACCTCCCACTGGAGGGTCTGTCTCAACCCATTTTAGGAAGTGAAGGAAATAGACAGTCCCCATGGAGTGGGGCACCACTACCACTTTCTTATTACCGTTTGTCCTATACATAAGCTCTATTTTACTCTTCAATCTACTAAGAGTTTGGTCCCTAACCTGCATGTTTGGAGTAAGAAACATATTAAAGGAGACTCTATTATATTCATATGCAGGTTATTAATGCTTTGCAACAAGTACAAAGGAACCAAAATAGTAACTAAAGGGGGCTTGGATACAAGCAAGAAAGGTTAGATCTTTTTGCCTAACCTCTGGAAGAATGAAGCACTGGCAAGTAGAGACGCATGCTCAGAAACAAGATTATGCATATTTTGATGTTCGATTCCAGAATCTTTTTTGCAAAATCACAAGGAAATGATACATTTTTAATGTTTTAGAACTTGATCTAACCTAGGTTTTAAGTAAATTTCCAAAACAGAACTTGGATATAATGAGCTTTGAACCCCGGCAGGCATTAACTGATCAAGTCTGAACCGAACAATATCAGCTGTCAGAAGGGAAACTCCAAATATTTTATCAAAAAGGCTGTTGATCCATCATCAATAAAGTTGCAGAAACTAAACATAATAAAAGAAGTTATACCAGTAAGTTATAGGTATATCCCACTGGCTGATTTATAATGCACATTGATGGATAGGAAAAGAGAAGAAGCATTATACCTCAGTATTCTGGAAAGAAAGCCTCCAATCATAAGCTGCCATATACATGTTTTTCCCCTCGTAACCAATTTTTGCCAAATTCTCAATAAGAACAGCCCAAACGAAGTATCCTGGAGTGAAGTAGTCAGCCCCAACCAGTCCTGGGACTGCACGGACACGAATTCCTGGCGGATCTAGGCCGGTCTCATTATGCAATGACATGTGCTCCAACCAACAAAGAGGCCTAAAATTGCCAACATAAGTCACAGTTAAGTTGCTTAACTAAACAGCATACGTGTTGAGTAAGAAAAATGCAAATTGTGATTCAATCATGCTAGGATGCAAATATATGTATTCCAACAAAATGTCACTCCCTTAACATTCGAAGGAACGCCAGGCAGCAGTTAATAAATGCAACGCACAGGAAATTGAGAATACAATCAATTCCAAGGGAGTCATTTGTATGAGTTAGACAATGAAACAGGGCTGAAAGTTTGATGAAGTTCCCATCAGAGTTTAGAAATTCAGTCCAAATTTGGTTTAATCATACCAAAACACCGACTCAGATGAACTCAATGCCACGGATTCTCATGCCAGATCAATAGAAGTCAACAATTTTTTTCAAAAAAAGATCAAAATTGATTAAAAAAAGTATGATTAGATTAGACCCCAAACCTTTTAAAGATTTCAGTGAAGCTACCACCCCAAAGTCGCTTGCGGAAAAGACCACCTGCACAGGGCTTACCTTCCCAGAGCTCTAAACCACCAGTGACAATGCCAGGCACCAAAACAACTGGATGAAGAGCAGTCAAGCCTTGGCGTTTGAGTATCGTCCCTGGTGATTCAGGGACTTGAAAGCCAGGCAATGTAGCTGGAAAACAGTGAAACAAGAATAAGAGAAGCCACCAAGTGGTGCACATGAATCCAATTAGCCAATAACAACAGTCTACACAACTCCATTCCCTTGACTGCCTTCTATTCCCTTTCCTGTTAATTTCCAACGCATTTCTTGCTAAAGTTTCTTCTTCTTTCTTGTCAACTTTTTGTTCATCAAAAGATTTAAACTTTAGGGGTTCTACATAGCATAGCTTTCTAAATCGGAGAATCGAAGCCATTGGATATAAGAACAACTACAAATCCACCTCCAAGTGGGAGAACAAGATCAACCCCTCTTCAAAGAATGAAAAACAGAGAAACAGAGAGAGCCTTGTTGGCAACTGTAGAGAAAGCTAGCCACTTTAACTTCGGATCATTTACGAAGAACCCCACATAAAGGAAACATGAATTGATCATTTATCAATCAAGAGATCACTCTTTTGAGTTCAGAAAAGATAAAGAAACCAAGAACACAACAGGCCGTGAAAGCAAAGCATGGGCTGCAGAGAAAGGAAGACGAGAAGAGGTAGGAAAGCGGTAGTCAGTGCTATAATAAGTGCACCTTCAACAACTAATTTCACATTCTATTTAGCGGTAGTCAGTGCTATAATAAGTGCACCTCCAACAACCAATTTCACATTCTATTTAGAGTATAATAAGATAATTTGACACGTAGTCTTAAACCCTCTCCATTTTCTCAACTAGAATCTATCAAAGAAAAATCAAAATCTTGTCCAAGAGAGTCTAATGACAGAAGACCTAACCTTATCTTTTACACGCTCACTCACACTATATATATGCAACAATCTCGTCTTATGTCATATATTATGACATGTTCTACCTTAAGGCGTAGAATAAGCTAATTGTATCATTTTAATGGATGATGTGAACTATAGTTTAATGGGCTAACATATAGTTATTAGGATACTATCATGTGCCTCAAATGCAATTAGTAAATTACCCATCCTATTATGGTTATTAAATATACATTAGCCAATTCGATTGTGGTTAGACATATGGAATTAATGTTGTGATTATATTAGTCCACATATATTTCTGACATTCTCTTACTTGGACAATATAATCAAGCTACCATATCAATCTCCATTATCCAAAAGCAATCCAATAAATCATATGCAATATCATATCGACAGGATATATATACTACACATTATTTGGCACTGGAGATGTTCAAATACCACAATAACTATTAAAACAACATGCGTACAGTACAATAATTGAGACTTTGCATTTGTCTCCTTTTGTACCTGTCATTTTGTCAAACTACATATATGCATCAACATATATATGTCAACATTAACAAAAATGACTGCAAACATCATTATGTATGTCTCATATATAAAATTCATAAGCAATCCGTACAAAGTGCCAATATGTTCAATACAAAATAGCAAACTCCCACTAATCTTATCCAGCTAGGC
>JANIHZ010000008.1:9880972-9912628 GCA_027478365.1 Erythroxylum rufum
AGCTCACCCCCCATTCTCCTCCCCCATACAGGTGATGAACAAGAGTTCGAGTAGGTCAAGAGTTCGGCATCACTCCGGATTGACATATTTTGTGTTTTCGAGTTGTATTTTTGGAAATTCAAGGCTTTAGCCACATTTCAAGTACATTTTGTATTTTGGGGGAGATTTTGAACTTTAACTGATGTATTATGGCTTGAAATGCCACTAAAGCTTTGTAAAACACTCACTATTGTTATTAATGAAATTGTTGGATTATGCTTTAGTTAATTTCTGTTCGGGGCTGATTTAATAACGATTGCATGTAGTGGAATAATTCGCTACTTCCATGTCCCATGTTGGGCTTCGGTAACGGGGTCCAACACATACTATTTTTAAACTTGCAGCACAACTTACCGAAAGCATTTCAAAGAGGAATCTAAGAACTCAAAAAATAATGATCTTGAATCTTTTTGGTTGGGCTACAGAACTGATCAAACAACAAAACTTTACAGGACTCTACATGAGAAAGAAGAATGACCTAGAGGAGGTGTGACTCGGACCCAAAGGAGGTATTTTTGCTTGAGTTTGATGAGAGTCTGGGTCGAGTTAGGGAAGATGAGTTTTGGAATTGGGAGGAGGCTGTACTCGAAAGGTTCATACTGCGGGTGGATTAGAGAGCTAGGAATGGAGTCGCTGGCTGACGTCGACAAAGGCTCGACGGAGTTTGTCATGGATTTATAGAGAGAAAGTTAAATAAAGAGAGAAATGGAGATTTGTTGGGCTTTTCTTTTTCTTCTGCAAATTGAGAGAAAAAAATGAGTACTGCTTTTGTGCAAGAAAGCAAGAGATGCGGGGAGGGAGGGAAGAGGGGTGACTAGTGAGACAACAGATTAGGGTATTTTTGCATCATCTTTGTCTCATCGAACCGGTCTAACTGGTTAGATGAAAATTGGCCGGTTCGATGAACAAACTGGCCATTTTTCATACTGACAAGTTTTTAGTTAAAACCAAACCGGACCACTGATCGAGTCAAACTTTTTTTTGGTCAGACTAGCAGGTCTGGTCCAGTTTTTAAAACCTTAGCTAAAAGTGCTTGTCCTTCCTTTATCTAAGAAATGCACTTACTACAAAATCACTTGCATTACGCATTAGTTCAAAGCGAAGATTCCAATCAACCGTAACCATAATTAGGGCATTAGTTGATTTTTTATTAAAAGGAGTCATCACATTTGAACACTTTTTGAGTAAACAAGAAAGGCACATCTCTCAAGCAACTTAGTTAAATGCTTAGCAATTTTGGAGAATTCCTTAATAAAACTTCATTAAAAACTTGCATATCATAAGAAACTCCTAATAGCCTTAATCAAAGGACGGGGTGGTAATCTTAAAATAGTTTCCACCTTCACTCTATCAACCTCTAGCCCTCGATAAAAGATCTTGTGGCCAAAAACTATGCCCTTTTGTACTATAAACTGACATTTTCCCTAATTAAAAACCAAATTAGTTTCTTCACATTGCTAAAGTATCTTTTCTAAATTCTAGTCATGAATTAAAAGAATCACCATAAATGGAAAATTTTTCATAAATACCTCAAAGAATCCCCATAAATAGAAATTTTCCATAAATACCTCCATGATATCCTTAATTAGGTTATCTAAGATTGTCATCATGCACCTTTAAAATGTAGTAGGTGCATTCCATAACTTATGTAGTCTTCGATAAGTGAACATACCATATGGACAAATGAATGTAGTCTTCTCATGATCCTCTATGGTTATATAAATATTAAAGTAGACTAATAAGCCATTCAGAAAATACTAGTACATATGGTCGACTAATCGCTCAAGCATCTGATCAATAAAAGGGAAAGGAAAATGGTCTTTTTGAGTGGCATCATTTAGCTTCCTATAATCAATGTATACTCTCTACCCAGTGATGGTTCTCATGATGATCAACGTATTACTCTCATTAGGCACCACTATCATCCCTCCTATTTTTGGAACAACCTATTCATGGCCCACCTAAAAGTTGTCAAAAATAGGATAAAGTACTCTTATATGAAAAAGTTTAACTACCTCTGCCTTTACAACTTCCTTCATATTTGGATTAAGCCTTCAATGATGTTGCATAACTAATTTGAAATTGTCCTCTATTAAAATTTTATATGTACAAAAGGAGGGGATAAGTCCTCTAATATCTTAAATCTTCCATGTTATCACCCTTTTATGCTTTTTAAGCATCTTCAATAACTTTTCTTTTTGGTTCGCCTTAAAATTTAATGTTGTAATTATTGTATATTTGAATCCTTCTCCAAGAAAGCATATTGTAGATGATATGACAATTTCTTTGGTTCCAACACTGGTATATCTTCAATAGAGGGTCTCAATCTCTTCTCTTTACTCTTGTCAATCTCCTATACACTTTTGTCCCCATTATGGGTACGTTAGCTTTAAGATAGGCTATTTGCTCCACTTTTAAGAAGTCAACTTCACCCTCCTTTTTCTTCCCTTATTAAATAGTAGCTTTCTCCTTTTCTTCAACCTCTAACTTCTTTCCACCCTATAAAGTTATTGTATTCACATTTTCCCTCAAATCTAGCTTGATGTATTAGAATAAAACACCTGACTCTTTAGTTTTGGTTAGGGTAGTTTAAGTTTTTTAAGAAAGTAGTTAGGGTAATTTCATTAATTATGCACAAAAGTGTATATTAAATACAACCTTAGAGTACTATTAGAGTTAAATGCATAAGTGTAACTAATATAAGTGCATTAAAAATAGTCTCCCTAATTTAATTAGTTATCCTTTACATCGTTTTAATAGTAGCATAGAAGTCCATGCCAAATCTAAAGGTCATATCCTTAGCTTCCTAAGGAGAACTTGGAATGCAGTACAGGAGATAGCTCTAGTTCACATTCATTTGCTAAAGCAGCCAGTTGAAGATTGGTTAAAAGTTTGTTTAAACTACCTATGGTATCTAACTTGCCTTCACCAAACATTATAATGTTAACGGTGAACAAACATTCCAAAGTTAATTCTGAATAACTTCCTATCAACCTTATTGTTCATTATGATATTTGAATCCCACTTAATTATTCTTCTCCATTCCATATTTGTACAATAAAGGTTAAAGATCTCCATACTTTATTCCACAACACTTGAGAGAAGGAGCACTAAAAGAATAATGCATATGACTCTTATAAGATTAATTACATAATACACAATTTATACATTCAAGTTTAAATTTAATTATATCTTTTGTACTGAGTCTTTGTGATGCAATTTGCCAAAGTATGAATAAGTGGGATAGAGTAAGATTGCCTTCTTTCCTTTTGGGAGACTAGCTAGCTTAAACATCTGATTCTTATGAAGGGAATGTATTTCTTCATTCATGGCTATCCTCCACTTATCTTCTTATGACCTTTAGACTGCTTCCTTATAAGTGGTAGGAATGTCATCAATTTCAACTGGAGATGCATAAGCCACCATATTAACATTACGAGCAGGTACTTGAATATTCCTTTTTGGGTTTCTCAATGCAATTGGTAATTGTTGATGTGGAGGTTCTTGGGTTGGAACCTCCACATCATTTGGCTCCTCTTCTACCATAGGAGTTTCTACATCTGCTTCATCATTTGCTGGAGTAACAATTCTTCCTTCAAACTCCAGCTGTTTTGGAGTACCATCTGTCTGCTTAACATTTTCAGTTGTCACCTTTTTTAACATGGTAGATTTGTCAAAGGTAACATCCATACTAAAAATTATTGACTCTGGGTACCAAAGATGATATCCTTTCACACCAGAGGTGATCATCATGAAAATTGCTTTCTTTGCATGTTCATCCAACTTTGACTCCTCAATATGATAGTATGTAGTGGAACCAAACACATGTAAGGAATCATAATCTGTAGCAGGTTTTCCAAACCATTTTTCTAATGGTGTTTTACCACCAATAGTAGTTGATGGAAGGCGATTGATGAGATGATAAGCGTATGTAACAGCCTCAGCCCAAAATTCTCTGCCCAACCCAGTATTAGACAGCATACACTGAACTTTCTTCAGCAATGTCCAATTCATACGTTCTGCCACCATATTTTGCTATGGTGTATTCCTAACTGTGAAGTGTCTGACAATACCTTCATCTTCGCAGAATTTTGAAAATGGATCACTCTTGTACTCCCCACTATTATCTGAACGGCGACGCGTGATCCTTCTGTCTGTTTAAGTTTCCACCATCTTCTTCCATTTAAGGAAAACTCTCAGCACTTCATCCTTAGTCTTTATAGTATACATCCATAGTTTTCAGGAAAAATCATCAATAAAGGTCACGTAATAGTGTTTTCCTCCCAGAGAAGCTATTTTGGAAGGTCCCCACACATCAAAGGGAACATAATCCAAAATACCCTTCATATCATAGATTATAGTGCTGAATTTCATTCTTATTTGCTTCCCTATGACATAATGTTCACAAAATTCTAATTTGCAAGCCCGAACTCCTTTCAACAATTCTTTATTTACTAAAATATTTAAGGATTTTTCACTTGCATGTCCCAAGCGCATATGCCACAACCTAGCTGCTTCTAGCTCTGGATCATCATTAAAAGCTACTGCTGTTGTTCCAATAACTACATTACCTTGGTAATAATACATGTTATTATTTTTTTCAAATTCCTTTCATTACCACAAGTGCACCAAAGACGACTTTTATTATTCCATTTGCTGCATTTATAGTGTAGCCTTTTGATTCTAGGACTCCCACAAGAATGAGATTCTTCATCAAACTTGGCACGTATCTTACATTTGTCAGAGTCTTGGTTGTTCCATCGTGATTCCTTAAGCAAATTAAACCAATCCCATTGGTTGTGCAGGGATTGTCATTTGTTAGTGTAAACAACTCCACCTTCTAGCTCTCTAAAATTTGAGAACCGATCCCGATTGGGACACATATGATGGCTACAGCTTGAATTGAGCATCCATGGACTAGAAAGGCTTATTGAGGATGCAACAACCAACGAAAGATCTGAGTCTACATCTTCACACTTAGCAACATTTGAATTTGCAACAGCCTTTCCCTTATTAGGTTTGTTTTTATTCTTCAGCTTTGGACAATCCTTTTTCAGTGCCCTTTTTCCCAACAAAAGGCACATTCATCTTTGCTCAATTTGAGCCTCAACTTCAATCTCCCTTTCTTTCCTTTAATCTAGCTCTACAAACGACCTTTAACTACCAAAGCTTCTGCTGCTCCATTTGTACGTTCTTCCTTTGCCTTTCTTCTCAATTCATAACTGTACAAATTAGCTATAACTTCACTAAGAGACACATCAACTTTCCCATAAAGTAAAGTAGTTTCGAGAAACTCAAACTCTTCAGAAAGGGATCCCAACAACATCAAAGCTAGATCTTTATCTTCAAATGTCACATCTAAATTCATTAAATCAGTAACTAACTGATTAAAACTGGTGATGTAATCATTTATAGTGGTACCCGGAATATAAGAGAAACGAAACAGCCTCTTCTTCATATGAAGCTTATTCTAACTGCTTTTCTTCAAGAATTTTTCTTCCAACGCATTCCACAATTTAGATGTAGAAGTTTCTTTAAAAAAACATACTTTTGCTCTCTGGTCTCGAAAGACACGATCGAATTGTACCACATACCAAACGATTTATAGTCTTCCAATCTTTCTCCTCAACATCATTTGGTTTCTTTTCTTCAATGGTGATGTCAAGACCTTGCTGAAAAAGAGCGTCTTGAACTTCACTTGCCATATGCCGAAATGACTTATACTATCAAAAATCTCCAATGCAAATCTTGCATTTGTCACAGTAGTGACGCAGAATCTCTAGAATCGACTCGATTAGGAACCCTTTGATCAATCAGATCAAAACCCCAACCCAAGAATTCAAAGTTTTCATAAGATCCTTTAAAGCCTTGACCCAAGATTAACAATGCAATCAGAAACCAACACACACGAAGATATCAAAAGAACGCCACAAGCAATCCGATTAATAACTTGATAAGTTTGTAAAATCGGTTTATAGAAACTTTCAGGATTGAATCCCTCACAAAGTGACCTAAAACTATTCTCAATGTAAACTAAATAGGAAGTGCAGAAAACAACCTTTTTAAGTCTCAAAAAGTAGGCCTAAAAACGAAAAGCCTACTAGCAAAAATGAAAAGTCACTTAGGAAGTCGTAAACAATTTTCTAGCAGAATATCCTTTAGTAAATCAAACATATCTTGGGCTACAAACCTCTGATTAAGGTGAATATTATACCGTTGGAAAGCTAAGACAAAAATGTACAATTTTTATGTTTCTTAGTTGGGCTAATTCGATCTGAATCAATATCAGAATTTCAGCCTAAGTCAAAACACGTGAATAGTATTATTGCCTTGATGTTATTGATTGTAACTTAACCTCTAAAGGCCTTTTCTTCATCAACCATGGTACATATAAGCCCACCAAAACCTCTCTAAGCCTCTTAGCATTAGCACAAGTAATCGGTCCTTTCGGCATGGTCAGTAGGTCATTCGATAGTTGACTTATCCTTCGACTCTCTCTTAAACTCACATCCTCCGCTTCTTGAAAAAGATTCATCCTCGAATCTGCAATGGTAAAAGGAGATAAATCAGAAACATTAAATGAAGCGCTAATGCCACCATGCTCATCTCAAAGATCCAATTTATAGGCATTGTCATTTATCTTTTTGAGAACTTGAAATGGGTCATCACCTATTGGATGTAGCTTTGTCTTTCGTTTATCAGGAAATCTTTCCTTAGTCTCTTCAGGGTTACTGTGATATGCTGGCCTATTAGGCAATGAAACCCCAAGCACCAAGTCAATCTGATGCTCAATCCCTCTGATGGGCGGCAAACCTTTTGGAAGTTCCTCTGGAAAAATATCACTATATTCCTACAAAAGAGATTTAGCAATAGAGGGCAAAGAATCATCAAGATCAACAGCATTAAAACAAGTTTCCTTATACATTAACATTACAAGTGATTTTTTTTCATGATAAGCATCTCTAAAATCTCTACCTTTTGCATACAAGCTCACTTTCTTATCTCTCTTGCACTCAGTGTTTCCCTTTCCTCTCTAACTCTCTCTAATTTTTAAATTCTCACTCTCACTCATTTTTCCCTTTTCCCTATTGTATTTGTTCAGCTCAACTCTCTTTGCTTTTTCTGACTCCTCTCGTTGTCTAAGCTTCAACTGATCTTCGTATACTTCTTTAGGAGACAATGGCTTGAGGGTGACAAGTCTTCCATCTTTAGAAAAAGAATAAGTATTTAGATATTACGTGAGATCTTAAGGTCATACTCCTAAGGCCAACCTAAAAGTATATGGCCTATTTGCATCGGAATCACATCACATAAAACCTTATCAGAATACTTGCCAATAGTAAATGGCACAACCACCTGCTTAGTCACTTTGACCTCGCCATAATCATTTAGCCACTTTAGCCTGTACGGCTTTGGGTGTCTCAATAACGACAATCCAAGCTTTTCCACCAAATAAGTGTTTACAGCATTAGTACAGCTACCTTCATCAATAACTAGGCTGCATACCCTCCCACCTATATTGCATCTAGTATGAAAAATATTTTCCCGTTGTTCTTCTGGAGCATTATACTTAGCCTGTAAATTTAAAGCTCTCCTTGTAACTAGTAAGTCTCCATGCTCTGGATATTTTATATCACTTGTATCTTCCAACTATGGCATTTTCAAATTTGTCTACTCTCCATCTGTTTCAACAACCCCATCATCTTTTATAATCATAGCTCTCTTGTTAGGACATTAAGAAGTTATGTGGCCATACCCTTGACATCTGAAACACATAGTTTCACTACTGGTGGTCATTGGAATGGTTTCTTTATTCTTCTAAAAAATTCCGCTCTTTTCTTTAGGCGTGTACTTGTCTTCCTTAGATTTTGGCGTAAACCTATCATCTTTGAATTTAGACAAATTCCTCTCTTCACTTCTTCTCTTATAGCCTGACTTCCAAGGCGATCCACCATTATTACTGAATTGAGACTGTCTAGCTAATTTTTTGTAACTAAGTTGTTTCTCTACTTTCCTGGCAACACTAACCATATCTTCAATCTCCACATAATGTTGTAGCTCAACTGTGTCGGCAATTTCTCTACTCAGCCGACAAAAGAATCTAGCCATAGTAACCTCTCTGTCTTGTACAACATCTGCCCTGATCATAGCCATTTCCATTTCTTTATGGTACTCTTCAATACTTTTAGACCCCTGTTTTAAATTTTGGAGTCTTTGATGCAGTTCCCTGTAATAATGACTAGGAAAAAATCTTGCTCTCATGACAACCTTCATTTCATCTCAAGTTCAAATAGGTCTCTCCCCATTTCTTCTTCTGTTAATTTGAACCTGATCCCAGCAAACTATGGCATATTCTGTAAATTCTACAACTGCTAATTTGGCCTTCTTTTCTTCTGAATAGTGATAATAGTCAAACACAAGCTCCACCTTTCTTTCCCACTCCAAATATTGGTCTATATTACTTCGACCTTGAAAAGAAGGAATCTTCATTTTTATACTGCTCGGGTTTCTATCAACTTCTTCCCTAGCTCTCGGTTCTCTTCTAGGCATGTCACCTCTTCTTCGACCTCTTGTCGCATACTCCCTAGTTTGATATCTATCCCACTCTTCCATGTTTGTTTCAGTTTCAACATCCTCAAATTCAGGTTGGTTGGTCGGTGGCGGTGTTGGCCGACCTCGTTTTGGAGCCTCTAAGCATTCTAATCTCTCTCCATAGCTTTCAAATGCAAGATTCATTTTGGTCATTTGTTCTTGTAAAGCCTTTAAAGTTGTGGCTAGGTCTTCTGAATCCCTTTTGTCACCTGCGTTAGACATTACAAAGTAACAAGAAAACAAGTGTAATAATGTTAGTTAAAAAGAAACCTCACTCACTCCCTTACGTGTTTCACTCGAATAGATGATGATTTACTCATATTTCGCTCAATTTTTTTTTGGCTTTTTCTTTTGATGTAAATCACTCTTGCCTTTTACCACTCTTGATTCTTTCCCGAAATTCTTTGCCAACCAAATTCCCAAACAAATCAAGGACAATCAAATTAACAGTGACACTCTTACAAAAGAAAATTTGAAGAAATCAAAAGGAAGCAATAAGAGAGCAATGAAAAGTAACACGTACGGGTTAAGAACCAAAGAAATTTAAAGGATCAAAAGAGAGATTTTGTAATAGAAATTAGCTTTTCAAAGTTTCGTTGTTCAAGTTTCGAGAATTTCAATTTCAATTCAAGCAATAATGCAATATAACTTCTAACAATCCACAATCTCAGCAAATTACGATCAACGAATCAACAAAGCACTTTTTCAGACCTTTTTTCAGTTTTTTTGTTTTTCGACTTTTTTGGGGATTTTTTCTGGATTTTTCCTGACTTTTTTTTACAAGAACTATCTTAACAAAAACTAACTACAAACACAACATGAAGTATGAATTGAAATAAAATTACAAAACAAGAATAACAAAGACGATGTTAACAAATGGCAATAGAACGATAACGATAAAACACAAAGTGAGATAAACAGTAGAAGGGAAACAAGGACAAAAGTAAATAGAAAATTGAAATAGCAAAGAAACAAGAAAAACAAATGAAGACGATAAGAACAATGGATAGGAACCTGAAACTGAGCCAAAGCTTTGATACCAAATGACGCGGAACCCCTAGAATCGACTTAATTAGGAACCCATTGATCGATCGGATCAAAACCCCAACCCAAGAATTCAAAGTTGTCGAAAGATCCTTCGACGCCTTGACCCAAGATTAACAATGCAATTAAAAACCAAAACACACAAAGATATCAAAAGAACGCCACAAGCAATCCGACTAATCACTTGATAAGTTCGTAACATCGATTTATAGAGAATTTCAGGATTGAATTCCTCACAAAGTGACCTAAAAACTATTCTCAATGTATTCTCAATAGGAATGCAAAAAATCAACCTTTTAAGTCTCAAAAAGTGGGCCTAAAAACGAAAAGCCTAACTAGAAAAATTGAAAAGTCGATTAGGAATTCATAACAATTTTCTAACAGAACATCCTTTAGTAAATCGAGTATATCTTGGGCTACGGACCTCCGATTAAGGCGAATCTTATACCGTTGGAAAGTTAAGAAAAAAATCTACAACTTTCATGTTCAATTAGGCTGATTCGGCCTAAATCAATGTCAGAATTTCGGCCCAAGTCAGAACACGTGAATAGCATTATTGCCTTGATGTTATTGTTTTGTAACTTGATCTCCAAAGGTCTTTTCTTCATCAACCATGGTACATATAAGCCCACCAAAAGCTTCTCTAAGCCTCTTAACATTAGCCCAAGTAATCGGTCCCTTTAGCATGGTCAATGGGTCATCTGATAGTTGACTTGTCTGTCAACTCTCTCTTGAGCTCACATCATTCCCGCAGTTTTGTTGTTCTATGGAGAGTCACTATTTGTAATGATAGCAAATTCGATCTCTTGAGGCTGTCCACAAAATCTTCAAGGAGTTTCGTGGGTCTTTTATGAATACCCTACATGTTCCACTCAACAACAGGTAGGTTTCTTCTTCAAACTCTGTTTATAATGGTTAATAGACAATCATGTTTAGGTCTTTCAAATCTCATACTTTTCTTGTTCTTTTTTCTACTGTGCTGTTACATTGGATCTGAAAAAGAATGTATGTCTTGCAGGACCCCTGGTAGCTATTCTAATGAGGTTAGTAACCTGCATTGTTCATTGTCACGCTTAAATTCTTGTTAATTGATAAGTTTAACATTTCATTATTTTTTTTTGGTTGATTCCTATAGGAGTTTTTGCTTTGGTTTGGTATGTTTTTCTATGTTGAGAACTGTCATTCATGTTTGTAATTGATTCACTGATTGCATTGATACTTATACTTTTTTGGTGGTGAAAAAGTAATATGTTGTCTTGTAGCTTTAAGCTTTTCCTTCTTTGTTTATTCTTCTTTGATTATGCTGATTTGCATGGTTAACCTTCTCTGTGGTAGGTTGTGAAGAACAAAAAGATCGATGCTGCTAGATTCTTTCCCTTCTGGAATGTGATTATAAAGAATCATAGGGAAGAGGATTATATATCTACTTATGAGTTTACAATATTTGTTATCCTAATTGATTTAAATTTCAATTTAAAAGGAAATTATAAACATGTGCAAAGGCTTATATTCCTTTAGGGGCTTGACAACATGCCTCCATCCTTTAGTTGAGAACAAAGTGAATATGATCCTAGTTCCTGTATATTCTGTTGTCTTGTGGTATTTTAGTACTTTTAGTTTATAGTGTAGGTTATATTAAGGAACTTAGATTGTGCATAGCTTGAGTCCCTTCTTCTGGGTACTTGGGAAAGTATGGTTTGATTCCTTTGCGATCTTAACTTTTGCTTCCTAAATTTGGTTTTATAGGAGAGAATTCTAAGAAAAATTATGTTTAATCTGGCTGTAGCTTATTGTAATCACCACCTTTTCTTCCCTTAGCGATAGCGGTGTGAACCACAATAATGGTTTTTTGTTCTTTCTTAAATCAGGGAAATGGAGTTGCTTCTGATGCCAAAAAATTCTAATAAGCTTCCCCTAGTTCAGTGGCCCAAAATTCTTGCTAGTAAGGTCATTTTGAGGTTCTTAGTGCAATTTTTATTTGACTATCTTTCTAAATATCATAGTTCTCATAGTTCTCTTTTGGTTTTCTTCATGTTGTGCAGATATTTTTGGCTAAAGATGTTGCTGTAGAAAATAGACTCACAGGATGAATTGTGGCAGAGAATTTCAAGAGATGATTGTATGAAGTATGATGTTGAAGAGTGCTACTGTGTCCTGAAACTCACACTGACAGAAGTATTGGGAAGTGAAAGAAGGATATGGTATGTGATGTTTTAAGCGATATCACACCTGCTTGCTATGTGAATCATTGCATGGGCATGAGAAGCTTTCTGTGGTTATCAAATTCATTTCAAGGTTGAAAGGGTATATGAAGACAATCAAGCAAGCATTAGGAAGAAGAATATTCATCATAACTTTCGGCTAAATAAGTTACCACTAGTTATTTCACGAGTAACTATACTGATGAGTATTCTGGTATGTTCTGTTTATGCTTTTGTTGATTATTCAAATGTTTAATAGAGTCATTTCAAGAGAAATGGCTAACCTTAAACAAGTAAGTCAAAAATGTAAAAATTGAATAAAAAATGAAAAGATCCAATTGCATTGTTTATTATTCCTATATTCAAATGGTTGTCTTTCTTTTGGGTGGTTATTCCATGGTCTTCTACACATTTCTGTCGCATATTGTTGCGTTTTATTTTTCTCACCATCTATCTAATTTCATGCATCAATGTTATGTGCCCGTGCTTGGGATTAAGTCCAAAGACGATTATCAAGAAAGTTAACCTATTTTCCTTTGTTTACGTTAGACCCCTTTCTTGCACAACCTATTTCTGTTGATGAAAATAGGCAACACTTGTTGAGGACAAGGTCTACCTAGATTAGACTAAGTTATTCTACTTCTAAGATAATTTTTATGATAACTTCTTGCTTACTTTATTGCATAATGTAATAGCCTTATATAGGCAAAGAAACATAAAAGTTCCACCTAAACTAGGACTCCTAGAAAGACTCGTATTCAAGCTGTTTTAGGACTATTTGAAAGACTTCTATTTAAGTTGATTTTTTATTAACATAACTATAACAGAAACTAGTGCAAAAATAATAATTTCCTACTAACAATAAAATACTTCTCTAATAGACTCCTACTAAAACACTCCTCTAATAGACTCCTAATAAAACACTCCTCTTTCTAAGTAGCTGTTATTTGACTCGTAGGTTCTTCCCACAATGCATCCATATCACTAGCTATGTCAATAACTTCTGGCGTCCTCTTCATCTATCATTTTAAGTAGATTGAACATTTACTCCAGTTGTCTTTTGTGTTCCACTTACCTCCATAACTTTGGTACCAATCCTCTTTGTAAAGTTGTCATGCTCTTTATTTTAGGTTTTAAGACATTGAAGCTGTTCATGCTCTATATGCACATTTTTTCTTGTGTGGATTCACCAGTAAACTCATTAGCAATTACTGATACAAGGATTTTTTTTTTCGGTTGATCAGGGTTTGTCTCCTTATGAAAAGAAGAAATATGTTTGGAAAATGCTTTATATTTATATGCTTGGTTATGATGTGGATTTCGGTCACATGGAAGCAGTTTCTTTAATATCTGCACCAAAGTATCCAGAAAAGCAGGTAACCTTCTTTTGGGTTTTATTTAATCATCTGCTCTTCTATGGCTTCCTAGAATGCAACTAATGGTGATGACACCAATGGTGATTTATCTTGATCACATGATGAAAACTAGTTAGTTTAAGAGTTTTTCATCCTTCATTATCATTATTAGATTGCTGTCTGTGATATGTTTGAGCATTATGAAACTAATAAGAAAGACTCCTGATTCTGTATTATGGTTCAGGCCTTCAAGATCATTAGCAGCTAATCATTTGGAGATATGTAGCATAACTGTCATTTGGTGCTTAGTAATTGAATTTTCATGCCATGCTTAAGCGTGTAATTTTGTTCTGATGTATTTAGCAAGTTTATTAGGACAAACTGCTCCAATTCTTCACCTCTTTGCTGCTAATTGCTGCAGGTTGGCTACATAGTGACATCATGTTTGCTCAATGAGAACCATGATTTTTTGAGATTGGCGATAAATACAGTGCGAAATGATATCATAGGTCGAAATGAAACCTTTCAGTGCTTGGCATTGACAATGGTACTGCAGTCATCCTGTTTTACTTGTGTAATTGCGTATTATTATCATTGTTATCAACTTTGTAGCGCACTGTTTAACTAGGGTTCTACTGTTGGTTTTAATTGCTTCCTTGGATTTAGGATACTACTTGTCTTATTTGAAATGTAGTGCAAAAGTTCTATTTATAGTGACTACCTTCTCAAAGAGCACCCTTAGAAATAAACGGAAAATTATCACCTATAAAATGGTTGAAAATCTGATATTTCTTTGTAGAAAATGATCAATGTATGTCTCTTTTTATTCTTACAGGTCTAGATGAACTGGTATATTTTAGGTTTTACAGATATCATGTTTACTATACGTTTTAAATTTGCTAAAGCTAGCTGTCTGCTGTTCTTTTCTCCGAAGCAAAACACCTCCTATTTATCATTAGTATGGATACATTTGGTAGACTTGTTTTGATCTTGACATTTCCTTGATGATCCTATTGGTTATAAATCGGGATGCTCTGGTATTGGTAGATCATTGTTTTGGTCACTGTATTGGTATGTTTTTTTTGCTAACTGTATTGTTAGAACTTTTTTTTTGCCCACTATATTGGTAGAATATGACTTGGTGAATATTGATCAACATTTTATGATCTGTTATAATCAAATATAATGTCACTGTTTGCGTTTTCTAAAGTTCCCAAGTTGTTTGTGAATCTTGAAAGTTGTTTATTTAAAATTTTGAAGCTGTGATAGTGGAAACATTTATATTATCTAGCATGATCATTACGAATTTAGGAAAAAACACTTGGAAACCTTGTAGGTTGCTGTCAGTCCCTTTGTCTCCTTGTTTATGTGTGCTTTGGCAGGCTTGCTTGCCCCATCTCTCATTTCCTTTCTCATTCATATTGCTTCATTAGAGTTTGCACAATGTAATTTTGTATTCAAAACATTACAGTGTGACACAATTATGAATTTAGGACATCGGGACTTCAACCCTGTGCACTAAAATTTTTATGTCATAATTTGTAGGTTGGAAATATTGGTGGGAGAGAATTTGCTGAATCATTAGCACCAGATGTTCAGAAGCTAATCGTAAGATATGACATAGCGTTGTTAGCTTAACTGGCATCCACTTAAAATATTATCTTGACGCCATTTTTCCTTTTACTGGATTTCAGATTTCTAGTAGCTGCAGACCTCTTGTGAGAAAGAAAGCTGCATTATGTCTACTGCGCTTGTTTAGGAAAAACCCTGATGTTGTAAATGTAGATGGCTGGTATGTTTAATCGTTACATTGTGACTATTATGTTCCAAACTTTACCTGTATAAATTTGACTTCTCCTTTGCTTTATGTTCTAGGGCGGATCGCATGGCGCAGCTCTTGGATGAACGTGATCTTGGTGTTTTGACATCTTCTATGAGTCTTCTTGTTGCTTTAGTATCAAATAACCATGAAGCTTACTGGAGTTGTCTTCCAAAATGTGTGAAGATATTAGAGCGACTGGCCAGGAATCAGGATATTCCACAAGAATACACTTATTATGGTATCCCATCGCCTTGGCTTCAGGTCTGTATATTTTTGTTTGTTATCTATTTCTTAAAATTTACCACATATTAAATCTGGATCTTATTGTTCTAGTAGTAACTTCTATATTTCCTCAAATGACATGTTTAGCAATTCATTGATGATGATACCGTTGACAACTTATGTATCTTGATGGATTCTGCTATTTGGACACACAGGTTAAAACAATGAGGGCTCTTCAGTACTTTCCAACTATTGAAGATCCTAATACAAGAAGATCACTGTTTGAGGTTAGACTCTGCTCAGTGAATTTAACTTAATGATATATTGTGTTTCTGATTCTAATTACATCTAAGTTCATGTTTTCAGGTTCTGCAGCGGATATTAATGGGAACTGATGTTGTTAAAAATGTGAATAAGAACAATGCATCTCATGCTGTTCTCTTTGAGGCACTTTCTCTTGTAAGTTCTCTTTCCATGAAAAGGTGTCACTGTAAGAAATATGTTGTCTAGTTGAACTTTTTTTTTTTTTTAATGTGCGCACCATATATGCTTCTTTGTCCTTTTGTTTTCTCCTCACCATTCCTTTTCTAATGTGCAACAATTTTTGGCAACTAACAATTTGAATTTTTATAGATCTATATGGATTGTTTACTTTTAAGAAGATAAGCCTCATGCAATCCTATTAATGTAGTAATTTTTAAGAAAACAAACCTTTTCAATTATATGAAAATTTCTTTGATCTTCTCCTTTCATAGTTTTTGTGCTTACGAAGTTTTCTTTTGTTATTTGGATGATTGGTGCCTTTCTCTCCCATCCTTCCGAAAGGGGAAAACCCCACACACACAGGCGCATAGATGCACGAGAGGTTGAAAACTCTACATACTAAAATATGGAAAAGCATGATTTGTTTCTCAGTTTAGGCAGTTTGTGCCATGGACTCATCTTCTTTACAAATGAGAAATTTAGTTGATTGCATTTTATGTCTGGTTTTTGCACATATATCCTCAAATCATTTAAGTTCTTCTGGGTGTTTTGATGAGCTCTGTGTTGTCTATGGTGTATTTAAATCATTCAATTACAGGTGATGCATCTTGATGCTGAAAAAGAGATGATGTCTCAGTGCGTCGCTCTCCTTGGAAAATTCATAGCAGTCCGTGAACCAAATATCCGTTATCTTGGCTTGGTAAGTCAGGGTAAATACTTTTTTTTCTGTTACGTTTTTCCAGCCTTAGTGATGTAACTCAAAAAAACTTCTGTAAATGTAACTTGTTAATATTTGATGTGTTAGTGTAATTTCTGCTTTATATCTACCTGATTGCCTTATTTTGTACTGTTGGACTTCTGCAGGAGAACATGACTCGGATGTTGATGGTTACAGATGTCCAAGATATTATTAAAAGGCATCAAGCACAGATAATAACCTCACTGAAAGATCCTGACATCAGGTATTTGAAGTATATTACAGTTAATAATACTTTCATCTTCTCTCGTCCTTATCCATATGCCAGGTGTAATTTCTTGCTCATTGATTTGCTATTGGTGGATGTTACTTCAGCCCATTCTGAAGCTATTACCACTTTCATATTAAATATTCCTTCATTTTAGCTGTTAATTTGAGTCAGAATTGTGTAGTTTGAGTCAAGCATGGGATAAAACTATGGGATTAGATTAGCTATATGTTGTGGTTCTGGTCAAACTATTATGGTGCAAGCTTACTTTTGTTGACTTGTGTTTACTCGAACAGTATTCGGCGTCGTGCTCTTGATTTACTTTATGGTATGTGTGATGTTTCAAATGCAAAAGACATAGTGGAAGAACTATTGCAGGTAAAAATAATTTGTAGATTACTTGTACTACATGAATGAAATTCATATTTTATTGTGTGAAATTGTAGTGTAGTAAGATGACTATTGTGCCTGACATTTTCTGATGTTCAGTATCTCAGCACAGCAGACTTTGCAATGCGTGAAGAATTGTCCCTGAAAGCTGCTATTCTTGCAGAGAAGTTTGCTCCAGATTTGTCTTGGTAAGAACAGTTACCTGGAAAGATATGGGGCATTGTACAAAGCACTTGTAGATCACTGGTATATGAGCCGAGGACATAGATGAGAAATAATTCTGAACAATGAAAAATACATGTGCATTTGGAAAAACAATGAGAAGGACAATGATTTTGGATAAAAGGAATATATGTTACTTCTGAAACAAAATTTTCTGTAGATTAATGGATATGTTGGAGTTGGATTAACTGAGCTGTTCTGGCCACTTTTGCAGGAGATGACGTGATGATGTGTTACTTAAACAATTTTTTCACTGAATTTTGCAAAATTATTTTTCCAGGAGGCTGGTTAAGGAGAGATATAACTGCTTGAAACTAATCCAGATGCTTATTGATGGTCCTTTTAGGGATCAAGAAGTTAATTGTGAAACAATTTCTTAAGAGGATGTCAATATTCAACCAGCTATATCTTAGTTGCATTTATTTCTGCATCATTGTGGACAAAATTGTATGCTTCTTTCTGGCAACCAACCCATTGTATATTCAACTATTTGCACTGTTGTGCCAAAGCAGAAAAGTAATCGCTGTAGCAGCTTAAGCTTATTGTGCAGCCGGTAGAGATTGCTTTATAAGATGGGCAGATTCACTAGTACTCTGTATATGTCCTCAGAATTTAAAGTTAAACAAGTCTTTGTAGTGTGACTATTCATCAATTAGTAATCTCCATGGAATTTCAGGGCATTTGTCATTCAAGCTTGGTTTTGTCACTAAAATTATTAATATGTTGTTGGATGATGACTAATAAGTTATATTTGCATGTAACATTTTCTATATTGATTGCAGGTATGTGGATGTCATCCTTCAGTTGATTGACAAGGCAGGAGATTTTGTCAGTGATGATATATGGTTCCGTGTTGTGCAGTTTGTTACGAACAACGAAGACCTACAAGTAATAAGCATACTCCGTAGGCATAGTCCATCCAGTTGATAGTAGTTATGCTGATTTGATGAATCCTCATCTTAGAATTGAAATTTTGATCAGCCTTATGCAGCAGCCAAAGCTAGGGAGTATCTTGACAAGCCTGCTGTTCATGAGACGATGGTTAAGGTGGGTTTTTAGTACAAACATGCATTGGTCCTACTAATAATATCTGAGGTAAAATTCAGGAAAGGCTCAAGTCAATATACTTTGGCACTAATGCATGCATGCTACAGGTCAGCGCTTATCTTCTAGGAGAGTACAGCCATCTTTTGGCTAGACGCCCCGGATGTAGTCCAAAGGAAGTATTTAGCATCATACATGAGAAGCTTCCTACCGTATCGTAAGAGCAATTAACTATTGTCCTTGTCACAGTAAATGTATTTGTTTTCAGTCAGTTCACACCTAAAAATTGTGCATTTTTATTCAGAACTTCAACCATTCCAATCCTTCTGTCATCCTATGCTAAGATCTTGATGCACAGTCAGCCCCCTGAACCAGAACTGCAAAACCAAATCTGGACCATATTCAACAAGTGAGATTTATCTCTCATATATTCAGCTTTGAGGTTTGGTATTTGATGTTTTTGGCATTATTTGAACTAAAATTGCAATTTTATAGGTATGAGAGCTGCATTGATGTTGAGATACAACAACGAGCCACAGAATATTTTGCATTAAGCAGGAAAGGTGCAGCCCTAATGGACATACTGGCTGAAATGCCTAAATTCCCTGAGCGTCAGGTAAGTCATTCACTTGACAGTATCATTCTGAGGATATTGTCCCATCTGTTACTGAACTCTGTTAATGTTAAATAGTTCAGCTCCACACTGTCATTCTAACTGTAATATTGACTTTGTGTGATTTAGTCTGCACTGATTAAAAAGGCTGAAGATACAGAGGTAGATATTGCTGACCAAAGTGCTATTAAGTCACGAATGCAGCAGCAAATGTCAAATGCATTGGTTGTTACTGACCAACGCCCTGCTAATGGGACACCATCACCTGTTGGCCAACTTAGTCTAGTGAAAGTTCCCGACATGACTAGCAATGCAGTTAGTTTTTCCTCAAATGAATCTTTGTCTTCTCTATGTATGTGCTGAGAACTTGCAAATTACCTGCATTACTAATGTTGCATTATGCATCTTGTCAGGAGGACATTCCAGCAGATCAGGGCTTAGCACAACCAAATGGGATTTTGAGTAACACAGATCCTGAACCTCCTTCAGCAGATCTGCTTGGTGACCTTTTGGGTCCATTGGCTATAGAAGGTCCTCCAACAGTTGATGTCCAATCTGAGAAAAATGCAATATCTGGAATGGAAGGCATTCTGGCTGAAGCAGATAGTGCTGCTATTGTACCTGTTGGAGAGCAAACAAGTTCTGTTCAGGTAGCTTGCTATCTAATCCATTTGCATTTTACTTTCCCTTCTCGATCAAAGATGTAGCTGTAGTCTGACATTTCTTCAAATTTAGGAACTTATATGTTGGTAAACCTGTCAACAATTTATATCAGCATGAAGTTTCCAAGTTCATTGTTCTGACTTTTAACTTAGCTAATTTTCTTTTCATTTCAGCCAATTGGAAATGTTAATGAAAGATTTTATGCTTTATGCTTAAAGGACAGTGGTGTTTTATATGAGGATCCATTCATTCAGGTATTATTTTTCTTTTGTTTTGTCCTTAATTGTTCTCCAACTTGATATCATAGTTTACCCATGATTCTATATTTAAAACACAATGCCATGTCGCATATGTAATTGGTTTGACTGTATCTGAATAATTTCGTCTAGAAAGTGTGTAACTTCCTGAATGTTTTTCAGATTGGGATTAAAGCAGAGTGGCGGGCACATCATGGTCGTCTCGTCCTTTTCTTGGGAAACAAAAATACCTCTCCTCTTATTTCTGTCCAGGCTCTGATATTGCCTCCTGCACATTTAAAGTTGGAGCTTTCATTAGTACCTGAAACTATTCCTCCCAGGGCACAGGTGAGCGTGCTTCCGCCATTTGCTAACAGTTCATAACTATTTCTCACTACTTTTTTGTCTTTCTTTGTTCTCTGATTTTTCTTCTTTGGTTGTACAGGTTCAATGCCCACTTGAAGTAATTAATCTTCGTCCAAGCAGGGATGTGGCTGTACTTGACTTCTCCTACAAGTTTGGTACAAACATGGTACTGTGCCATTCTTGTGTTATTTGATGCTAGTCTTCAGGGACTGTATATTAATCATCAAATCATATTTAGTTAACTTATCCACCTCTTTAATTAGGTCAATGCCAAACTTCGACTCTCAGCTGTCCTGAACAAATTTCTCCAGCCTATATCAGTGTCTGCTGAAGAGTTTTTTCCTCAATGGAGATCACTTTCAGGGCCACCTTTGAAGCTTCAAGAAGTTGTAAGTGTACTTTGCAGCATGTTTTGTGCAAGTTTTTCTTAGTTACGTTATATCATAAGAGAATTTCTGGTTCTTATGATTCTTTATACTGGATCTAGCCACTGTAGAACAAGTCCAACTGAATTTTCATATTAATTAAACTATTTTCTATTTACAATGTGTTTTTAATGACAATGCAAGTCAAATTGGTAGAAAATAAGATGTCAAGCATCCATGAAAGTTTTTGGAGCAGGATAATAATCTTCGCATCCAGTTATAGTTGACAACGATATGGAATCATCCATCTGCTGTTGTCAACCTGTCAATAAATTCTTTTACTTGGTTATTTTCTGAATCAACCAACACCTTCTGTAAAATTTTCTGAATTATCATACAGGTTAGAGGTGTAAGACCGCTTCCTCTCGTTGAAATGACAAACCTATTTAACAGTTTTCGGCTAATGGTTTGTCCGGGGCTTGTAAGTTGTCTTTTCCATTCACCTGATTGACCACTTCTTTGGATTATAACATGGATTCTGACTGTTCCTTTCTGTATCTAGGATCCAAATCCTAATAACCTAGTTGCATGTACAACCTTTTATTCAGAGAGTACACAAGCTATGCTATGCTTGGTAAGAGATTGCTTATTTCCTTCTATTTGAAATCTCACCAGTCATATTCTGGGAGTCACTGCATAAGTAGCTTGATGTGTTTCACTGTCTCTGACTTCTGCACTGGTTTGTGATTTTAAGTCGGCAATAGAGTATGAGTACTTTTTTGGTACAAAATTTCAGGTCAGAATTGAGACAGATCCAGCGGACAGAACACAATTGCGAATGACAGTTGCATCTGGAGATCCAGTACTAACATTCGAGTATGTATTTTGACTTCTGGACCCGATGCACTTCTCCAGCCACAATTTATCACGTATTTCTGACCTTTAATTTGCAGGTTGAAAGAATTCATTAAAGAACAACTGGTTAGTGTTCCTATGACACCACGTGCTCCTGCACCAGCTCCAGCACCTCCAGTAGTGCAACCAACTCCACCTACACCTTCCAATGATCCTGGGGCTATTCTAGCTGGATTGCTGTGATCAAGTGAAGGAGATTTATGTGAAAATTTGTTGATTGTATACTTGTAAAACCTACCTGATTTATACAACTGGCCTGCCCCTCGTTCACTCGAATAACGTTAAACCGGTGGTTGGGAAATTCAGGATGCTAGGGCTGGCGGAATCGAGTGAGCTAACTTGTGATCAGCATAAAGAGATTGATGGGTTTCCCTGCAGGGTTGGTCGGGATTTTGATAATTCTTTTTTGCACAATTGTAACGTGCTTTAGCTGAGTTGTTATTTTTCTTTTATAGTTCTTTCTTTCGGAATTGGGCGAGGGTTTTTCTTTCCCCTTTTGATTGTATTTTACATTTTTCCTTTATGCACTCACTCCCAGTCTTAGTGGATTGGTTTCCGTAGTATGAAATTCTACAGTTTTTGTAGTTATTTACATGAATTAAGAGGGAGCTTGTAATAGTTTGTATTATTTGTTTGTCAATGCATTGGAATGAAACGGTAAAATGCCATTCATTTGCTTTACCCAGCACTTTACATTATGTTTTTTCAATTAACCGCTTTTGCAATTGGCAACTTAATTACATCTAAAACGCCAAAAAAACAAAAAACTCCCATCTCTTATCTCGACTTTTTTTATCCTTTTGCAATAAATCAACATATCAGAGTTACCCAACTGTTTCAGTCCAATATAAAAATGCCTAAACATTTTTTTCCTCTTGTAAGTTTATGAGCAGTGATCATTTTTCTCATCCATCAAGCTCATGAACAGTGCCGTCAAGCGTGGTTTTAAGTTGCAAACCGAGAAAAGAAAGGACGGAATTTCCCATTTACACTAACCAAATCAGTCAGATAAGCACATCCAAAAATAACTGCTTATCCTCCAATTAAAAGATAAAAATTTAAGCTTGAAAGGTAAATGATTATGCTCATGAAATGATTCACCATTTCCGAGGGAGACAACTTAGAAAATGATCCTTCTAAGAACGAGTCCGATCGATACCAGAAGACAAAACTTACCCAAACAAGGAAAAAGTGGCGTTACTATGATTCCAAAGGACACTCGAGTCTGTTCCATTCGAAGCCTCGTATGCTCACCCAAATCCACATGAGAAGGCGTTTGAGCCATCTTTTTAAAATCATCTCCCGTTTTGACTGAGATGAAAGATGCAGGCAAGCCTAGGCCTTTCCCCTTTCCTCAAAGCAAGAACCCTATTTACACCGTTGCTTAATACTAGATTTTCATTCAGTTTACAACCTTAGATATCGCTCCCAGACTCGAACACATCAAATCCAGACAACATACAATAATCAAGTCAGCTAACGCCACTCTCGGCAATCTCCACACTTCCAACAGCCTTCTGGAGGCAAATACTCACCCCAAGGGGAACAATGGTTGTGTATCACTAATCTACAAATCTCACAGAAAAGATTAGGAGGCGGTTCCGCGTGTGAACATATCTTACACGGGGTTGTATCAAAATTTGATTTGGATGATATTGTTGACTCCGGTTGACCACTACATGTAACCATCATATTTTGTTCTGCGCTGCCATCCAATGAAACAGCACGAGAATGATTTTCACCATTCCTCAACACATTAGAAGCTTCCAATCCGTCCAGTTGGCCCTCATCATCAGGTGCCAACAATTCGGTAAATGAGAAATAGGTTTGTGGTTCAAACTCCATGTCTTCATAGCTCATACCCTCATAGTCAATCAGCGTCCCACCTTGAAGTCCATTAGTGGAAACATTCCACCCAACGCAAGAAAACTCCTCTCTCGAGTTCATGATGTTAGATGTTTCAATTGAACCGGTTGGTTCATCATGGTAAATAATGTTGTTGGAGATACCTTCAGCATCTCCTTGACGTTTTCCATGCCTTCTAACCGGTAACTTTTGTGGCCCCTGTCCAGTATTACTCCATTCAAAATCTACTTCTGAATTTTGTTCATCAATTTGTTCAACTTTCGACAGTGAGAAAAGCAAAGGATCATCATCTTGTATAAAATCTTCATTCACAGAAAACATTGGTGCATACGGCTTGTACTCCTTAGATTCAGTGATGGCTTCAGAGTAAGAGTCCACCTCTATATGTCCTTGCTTCAATGTCTTCTTCTGTGATTTCTGTCCTTCTGGCTTCTCACCTTCAGGGTCATCTGCGTAAGGACATTTGCGGGGTCTTTTTACATGACGACATCTGCAACACTTGAAGCCCACAACATCAGAAAGTCTGGACTCCTCGAGTTCAACTGCCTCTGCATGATACCAATCTGCATAAAGCAACATAGATGTTTAAAAAATTGCTCAAGTATACATTACCCAAGGAAAATATGCGCTTCACAAAACATGATAAAGAAATAGAAACTTACGATCGCAAGTTTCACAATGAATATACATGAGATTGGAGTTGTATGGTTTTTTGCACATAACACATGAAGGTGTCCCAGCTGAACTTCCCCTAAAAAGAATATTTTTCCGCCTAAAATCAACACCTGTATCCTCATCGTTCTTCTTAAATATGAGACCCAGATTGAATGATTTAGTCCTTTTTGTTTGCAAACTAGAAGCAGAAGCAATCTTTTTATTCCCAGAACGACATTTCTGGGTTCTGATAGGTCCTAAATGAGTATGAACTCTAGCTTTTGCGCCTTTCATAGCTGTCACTTCATTCTGACATTCTTGCATTGGCAAGGGAAGGGGGCTGGTGGGTGATTCATTGCTGCTTTTATAATGGCCTATAGTTTTAGCACTGTAACATTGCTTGCAGGTGATCAAGTGCTCAGATTTGTTCTTTACATGAGTTGTTGAACTCAAAGTGCAATTTGGATGACAATAACCTAATAAAAACAATACACCAAAAGAAAGCCGTTAGCATCAACAACGGAGGAAAACAATTTGAAAAATTGCAGAAGAGAAACTATCCCTTCAAACAGTCAGCGTTTATAGTTGCTTCAATTGCAATTCCAGAAAAGCAGTCCACTCAAACAAACAAAAAAACAAGTTTAATGCCAATAACAGGATCCGCCAAAGAACAAATTCTCCATTTTTTACTTTGCCAATGTATTAGGCACTTCCAATCTTACCATTAAAGAAAGATAAGAAGCTAAAATGGAAGGTTAGCACTAGCTTACCTTGGCAATCACTGCACTTTACTGTAATCCTGAATATCGCACCATAAAAGAAAAATAGTAAACTCACAGCAATCATTTTAAGCAAAATCAACAAGTGAATGTGGTGAAACAATTACCTTAGTAGAACATCATGTTGACATGAAGCACATGAACATTTCTCCTGTTTATCTCTCTTACGCACCAGATATAAAAAGATATCTCTACGAGAGGCCTTCAATTGCCTTTTTTGAAACTCGGATAATTTATTTGTCAATTTCTTAGCCAGGGGCAAGACTACTACTTCTCGCTTTTCTTCAAACACTTTGATCAAATAAAGAGGAACATGTGCTTCATAAAACCAGTATTTGTTCTTTCCATCTTTGATTTGTTCAATTTCAATTATATTCTTCATGATGCGGGAAGGGACATGTTTTTGACCCTCAAATATCACTCCATACTTAATCTTATCTCCTTCAAGTTTCTTATCACAGATATTTGCATTTCTGAAAAAAGACGCTTCAGACTCTGGACCCTTGCCATCCTGGAGGTTCTGCTCAGGACAAACAAGATCACTCCATCTCACATACAAGTCCAGATACCTAACCTGAAAGTGAATTGCAATAGGGCTATCAGAAGTTATACAACAACATAAACAAAAAAAATTTGCAGCAAGACCAAGAGAAAACATGAAACGAGGATGTAGGTAATAAATTATTATTGTTCCATAAGATAACAAACCTGCAGTGCAAGTTGTGATGCATTTTTGCTCCTTTCGACTTCAGCTCTCCACACTAACTGTCTGCTTCTTCTAGGAATCTCAGAATCATCAGTGTACTGGAGACCAGCAATCTTTCTTGAGCCACCTATAATTCAAAGTATAAATTCACTTTTTCAATATATATGCACATATTTAAAATATATAAAAAAGGATTTTCTGCTGCAAAGTCAACAAGCCCTGTATAACAGAATGGATGAAGGCCACAGACAGGCTGGCTCAAAAGTAGTACTATCATCTAACTATCAAGAAAAATAAGTATAATGCAAGTCAAACTTTCTCATATGCAAAGAAGCTAGGAAAGGACTCATACAAGAGTCAAATTACCTTGCCGAGCTGCCGTTTTCAAAGCTGACTGAGGTAAAGTTGCCCTGTGGAAGACAAGTTCTGATAGCTTTCCCCCACGCCACCAAACAAAACACTTTTCATTGTTGTCATGAGAAATGTCAGATATTACATATTCTTTTTTCTGGCGTTTCCCACATGGACCACGTTTTTGTGTGGTCGCAACAATGTTTCCAGCAGCTTGGGCCCCAGAAGATTCAACCAACCAATCATCAACTGTCTTAACCCAGTCCCCTGAAAGAGCAATAGAGCGCGTGTTTTGCTCAAGCTGCAAATAAGACCATGAGGTAATATCAGCCCCGAGTAGAGTGTTCATGAAATTTGATTCATGAAATTCATGAAATTTGATTCATGAAATGGCAAAATTTCAAATGCTATGCACAGGCATCTCATTATCAAGTAATAAAATAAGGGACCATCGCATTCACTTATCCAAATTAAGATAGAAGTATCTTCATTGACAAACTACTGTAAAAAATATGAATGAACCAACATTATCGGTCCCAGATGGTTAATATAGGAATAGAGAGTTACTCAACGAATCTTTTGAGGCACCTTATGGGTATAGTCCCAGAAGTGTTAAGAATGAATTTGAGCAAGTGCTCATCAGACCATTGAAAGTATATATTAGAGGAACTAAGAAAACCCATCAACAAATTTAGAAGCTTGAGTCAAAGAGAAGATAAATGTGAAAAAATTTTATCGGTCAAGAATTAGGAGAAGAATGGAAAGAGAAAAGTAGCTTCAACAAACAAATTTGAATTTCAGAGCAAAAACAATGAAATACAAACAAAACAAAAAAAAAACCCATTAAAGTTCTCATCATGATCCATATCCATGCATAGCTCTGGCCATGCATCACACATAAAAGAATTCCAAATTGAGGATAAATTTGAAAATTAACATAATTCTTGAAACAATGTTTGAATTCGACTTCAAAGAGAAAATTACAATGAAACGGGGACTATCTTTAAGATTCTAAACACTAAGCACCGACAAATTATAACAATAAAAGACTAATGAATCCATCCAATCATTGTGATATCGAAGAATGTGCAGCTACACATGAAATTGTAGCAACAAATGAAAATTCAGGAAAATTTGACATTTATTGCAAGAATATGAGTATGATAGTTTGATTTACTAGATCGATAAAACAAGGGAGGGTGCAACTGAGACTTATCAAAAGGGATATTGGTCCAAAAGCATGTCCAAGTATGACCATCTTTTGTGACTATTTCATGGATTTAGATTGTGTTCCTACAGTGAATCTCTTGTACTGCTTAAAGCATAAAATTCCAGTAATGAAAACAACATGATTTAAATTGCATGCAAAAAGTATGTCATGAACTGATTTTAAAGATTAACACACATTGATTACCATATAACTATATATTTCAACAAGTCAATAAAGGGAAGCAACAGCAAAAACTTGAACTATTTGCAAAATCAAATGAACTTACTTCAAGCAAGGGGCCTTTAATGGCAGCACAAGCTGAAGCACCTTCTACTCGCTTACGCCACTGTTCTACGTAACTTGCATTCCGAAAGGGACCAACTGTAAGACCAGACAAAATCTCACCCATGTATAAAATGTAAGTTGAAATGCTAGTAAAACTAGCCTCTCCATTCACAACTGATCGAAGACCACTGAGGATCTTGATGGCTCCTTTAGTGGCATTTGAAGCGGCCGCATTCAACATACATCCCCTTTTGTTGCTAGCAGAGAGCTTACAGGAGTGACACCACCCACACCTCTCCCTTGGCACCTCTATAAGCTTCCTTTCAGAAGTTGGCCAGAAAAATCGAGATGCTACTGATGAGAAAGCTTTTAGTTGCAAGGAAATGTCAGAGGCAACCTTCTTTACACTGCCAGATTTAGGGGCCTCAGATCCCCGACTATCTTCAGTTGAGAGAACAGCCAAATAAGCAGCGGCAGATGCAGCAAAATTCCCATGCATGTAGTGATTAATGTAGGCATAAGGTTTAAAAGATATGCCCATATACAAGCAATAATTAGCTAAATTCCTATCAGATCTTCTAAAACCTGCATGAATGCCATTGTTGTTTTGAGAGGACAAAATTCCAGGTACACAAGTATCATTCAAATGCTCAATATGAGTACCATCACTATCTGCTGAGTTGTATGTTTCGGGTTTCACATCATTGGACCTTTTAACAATGCTTTGGTGAGCAACATCAGATGGATTATCTTGTTGGTTAACTAAATTACTAGGTTCCTCTTTACTGTGCAGTTTCATCATATCATTGTTACCCAAGATGCAAAGTGACTCGGCTTGAATAGAAGAACCCATAGACATAGCAAGAAATGAAGCTGGCACGTTATTTGCATTATTCCCTTTTATACAAGGTCCTTTTTCAGCCTCCATGGCATCTGGAATGCTATGGCTCTCATCGCAAGGAGATGGAAGAGCTTCAAATTTTCCATGTTCCCTTAGCATCGATATATTATGACCCTCATGTGTCACTTTCAAGGGTAAGAATGCAGTTTGAGGGACTTGCCAATAATCAGCAATTGCCTTAACCATCTCCATATAAGCCAATCGATAATGTATTGAGGCAGAAAGTGCTTGCAAGACCAGTGGGATATCCTTCTGATTATAATATCTGACACTCAACTCTTTGCTACCAGAAGACCTGACCCTGAAATTTTATTTCAAATAAAAAAACTACGAATGAATCAGCAAGCAAACATACAGTATGGCTTATAATGAATATAATGGCACAAGTGTAAAAAAGTAAGAACTTAAAAAACTTCAAACATGTGAAACACAGATTTGTACAAAAAATTAATATCAATAATTTTGTTAATTATGTAAATTTTCACGAATTGTACTGCTTTGAACTAACTCGAAAATTCAAAACAAGAGGCTAAAAACATACACTAGTAAGTGATTGCAAGTTCCCAAGAATACTTGTTGATATAAATCGACACCAAACATGTCAGCTCCTCTCAAAGAAGTTCCATTTGTAATAGCAGGTTCCATCTTGTTAATTGTGCACTCTGGACAATACCATGGCCCCTCTGGTATATGCATTTTTGAAACACCTATGCATCTTGAATGATATGCCGATGGGCAACCATCACAACAAATTAAGGTCCCGTCCATCCTGCAGAGTCGGCATTCATCACTATTCCCATCTATACCAACATCAGGAACACCAGCACTGAAACCACCATATTTTGAGCTAGAAGACTTAGTTCCAAGGTTTTCTGCAATAATCTCCATAGCCTCTTGATCCTTACAAGCAGAAGTTTTAGAGTATCGGGGATGGACAGTTCTTGGTCCATTTTCAGGAATATCCATAAAAACAGTATCAGGATCTATCCCAAATTCTACCTCTTCACGCATACCAATTTCTGCTTGCAACTCTGAGGACTCCAAGACATCGTCACATAAAATCTGCAGAATCATTAACTTCCTACCCACTGGTAAGGAATAATACTCCCTCTTCAAAAGGTCATAAAATCCTTCCCACTCAGATCCCTTTACATAGCCCATTATTGTAAAATAATAAATTAAATATGCAGGCCATGTAAATGAATCAAGCAAGCTCCAGTCAATGCACCTGCATGAAGGAGGTGCAGCTTAATTATAAACATCTGAGGGCAAAACATAGGAAAATCAAACATGTTATAAAATATAAGACGTAGAAGTAAAAGCATTACTAATTTGTGCTGGTGTACAAATAAAGACCAAAGCATACATCATGCAACAAGGGCCTGAGGCAATATTCATTTGACAAGCATGTACAAAAGTAAATTCCTGTCTTAAGATTTCTATCAACATCAAAAGAAAAAGATTAAAACATCACAATACACGAGAAAAAGAAAAACAGGCAAATAGTAACAATTCTTTTTCATATGCCACTAAACACTCATTCTTTCAAAGCTCATTTTAACAGAACATACCGCCATTTAAAAATTACTCACCTCCATATCACAGGTTTAAAAATAGATCATATGCACCAGTTACCACAATCAAATATCCAAATTTACCTCAAACATCTTGATCCAAGCTCTGAACCTTCGGAAGACATGATCTCAAGATGGCGTCTCAAGGCACGCATCAAAGCAACATGAATGGAATCCAACAATGAGTTCTTAACACAACAATTAATTGCTCCAACTAATTCATCCAAAGTAAATGGACTCAAAAAGAGGTGGATATTAAATGACCTCAAAAATGCATATACTGAGAAAAGATGGGTAACATACTCCTCGGGAACACCTACATTTCCCGATGATGGAGGTAAATGTGGACGTGGGACAAATGAGGTCTCCACCTCTTGTCCCAAATCTCTGTCCTGTGCATCCTCTAATGAACCACTAAAGGAGTCTGCACCACTCTCACCTTGCACCCCTTCATTTACACCTGTTATTCCACCTTCAACGCCGTCCACTTCATTTTTCAAATCCTCCGTTTTCTTCTCCAACTCTTTCTTCTGTGCACTCTTTTTCAACAAAAACTCATCTAATTTCTTTCTTCTAACAGTCAAATCATCGTCAAAATCATCATCACCTAAGAGCAACTGACGTAACTCACCACCTTCCAAATCCTCACAATCACCGTCCTCATAATCCACTCTATACAATCCAGTATCATAGGACACTATTTTTCCAAGAAAAATCCCGTTACCCACAAATTCCTTCAAGACATATCTACCCACAAGTGGCTTCCAAGTAAGTTCGATAACTTGCTTCTTAATAAAACTACTTAACCCTTTGTTAATGTCCTCTTCCTCTCGCCTGCGCTTCCTTGGCCTCCCTCGACCTCTCTTCTTTACCTCCGTGGACTCCATTGACGAACCGAATTCGGATCTCAGATCAAAACCCCCAATCCAATACCCACTAGAAAAAAAAAATCCCTAGTCTTTCCACAATCAACCAGAAGTACCTATCTATCTATCTACCTCTAACCCCCAATATTTGCTCACATATAGCGTCGATTTAAGGTCTGTCGCGCATCCCTATAAAACGAGTAAAAAACATAAGAGAAAACAAAATCAAAAACAAAAACCAAATCGATGAGTGACAATTTTTTATAAAACCTGAGGTCCAGTAAAAAGATTATTCTTCAAAACAAGCAAAAAATCGACTAACAAATTACAGCATTCAAAAACGTACCGGACCGAGGGAGTTACTCTAATCAAGAACGTCAATCCTCGAAACTTCTTGGATGGAGCGTCGGTAACCACAATATTAACAGTACAAATACACGTATATGTGTTAAAAAAAGGAGTGTAGAAATACCTAGTTAGGGTTTAATTAACCGCCGATGAAGAAGAGATTGGGGATTTTGTTTGTGTGAGAGTGGCCGAGTGGGCATGTGTAGTCCAGAGAGATATGCCCTAATAAGAGACAACAACGGCCTCATAACTTTTGCGCATTACTAACAAAGCACTGAGCACCATTGGGTGCCTTGACTCGGAACTCAGTTTTACGAGTTGAAGAGTCGGCTCGTTGGGCTCGATAATTTTTTAGAATTTTATCCTGAATCAAAAATGGGTGGTTATTGTATGGAGATAAGCTCATTTTACCGAATTTAAACCCCTATTTATCCTCCGTAAGATGTATTTACCCCCATATAATGTTGTTTTTATATATTTAATTTAATTAAAAATAAATTAATTATCATTCTATTTTTATATAATATATTCATATTTTAATTAATTCAATTATTATTAACTTATATTTAATTCATATTT
>JANIHZ010000008.1:9987755-9998417 GCA_027478365.1 Erythroxylum rufum
CCATACTCGACGGGTATTTTTGTTAACCCCCTATACCCGCCCTACGGGTAAAAATTTGCTCCCCATACTCGCCCCCATTCAGGTAATTTTATCGGGTACCCATCAGGTTCGGGTACAATTGTCATCCCTAGAGGATGATATTGGATGTGAATTTAATGTTAGAAAATCAAGACGGAACACGATCTTGTGCGCAGTAGAATAAGAATGGTAATTTTTCGTTTGACTTCCCAAAAATCAATTCACTTTAAATTCTATAACACAATTAAAGTATAAAACAAATAAATCTTAAATCATAACTTTTTAACTTGTTGTGAAGCTCGATCCTTTCTTTGCGGCTCTACTGGAATCAAATTTTAAAATTGATTATTCGTAAAAATTATATAAGTGTTCGATTTTTAATAATATTCATACGAGTTGATTGAGAAAACTTTACAAATCGTATAAATATGAATAAGTAAGAAGTATTAGTTCATTTAGAGTTAGTAATTATTTATAATAAACTTTTGATATTTTACTAATTTCATCATACTTTAATTAATTTTTGCAAAATACTAATTGGACTTAGTAAAATTCAATATCTCATATTAGTTTTTATTTATTAAGTATTTCATATTTAATTCTTAAAATTTTCAAACTTTGTAATCAAGTCCAACTTGATTACATTACATATTCTCTCATTACCCATTCTTGACGTGTGACCAATTAATTTCTTAAACTAATTTAATTTATCTTTAATTCTCTAATAAAATAATTTATATCTATAAATTAAGATTAGCAATTAGCGAGACATCATTAACACACAAATATTAAGAATGTCAAAGCAGTTTTGACTAACTTTATGTACATAATTTTTTTCATATAATTAAATCTTTTATCATACAATATTTCTATTAGATACAGAGAATAAATTTAATGTATACTTTATTTGAGTCCAATTATATTAACCCACACCATTAGGAAATTAATTCTATTAAATTAAAAACTATTTTCAAATTATCATTCCACCTTAGCCAAGATTTTTTGAATTAATATTAATCAATAATAATAAAATATTTTCCTTAATTACTTTAAGATGATGAATCTTATATTGATAACTTAATTATCTTTATATAGTTTATGTTGTGTTAAAAAACTACCAATTAAGCTACAATAATCTAGAATAGGTCATAAGTAGTATCTCATATAGTAACCCCTATATGAGATATTTCATTATTTTAAAGATTTCAAGTCAAATGATTTTATACAATCATCAATAATAAGAATTATCATAGATATTTAAGTAATATTTCAAATAGAAATCTCATATCGGGTTGTTCAACTTAACTTATTCTCTAATAAACACTCGTATATTTGTTTAAATATCTCTATATTTTAGTATATGAGATCGATTACTTTTTAAAAGAAAAACGTAACACATGTTAGTCTTTCTATGTTAAATATCTACTCTCAATAGAATAATAATCATGAATAATTTAATGATAATACATAAACATAATATAAATCTCATAATTATGTTATCATTGTAATATTAATTACTGTCTCATAGACTTTATCTTATATATCAGTTAATTAGATGAATATACATAAGATAAATAATGTTTTTAAATTATCATGTTATAAAATTACAACCAAATAATTAGTTGCAGAGAATAAATAAACATATACAAAAAGAGGATTTTTTTTAATGAAGTGAATAGTTTACTAAAGATGATTTTTACCATTGGTTTCTCAAGCTTGCAGTCTTCTTTAAAGTGATAAAAACAAAAAATAAGGAAAGAGAGGTTTCTCTATAAGTGATAATATAAAAAGAAAGCAGGGAATGAAAAAAGATAAGGAAAAAAGCATCTTAGAGGGAACGTTTAAAAAGATAATAACAGACAAAAACTAATTAAAGTATTTAGATGTTGAAGATAAATAAAAAATTGGAAAATAAACGAGAGATAGTTTTGTTAAAAAAAATAAAGAGAAAAAGGGAATATCATTTTTTTATTACGATAAATATCAAATTTAGATAATAAATTAGATTTATATATTGAAATTAATGATCTTACGACATAAAAATATTAAATTTAAATTTAGCAACAAAAAATAAAATTGTCATTAACTTAACATAAAATTTGTTGTACTTAATTTATCAACATGCAAAAAAAAAGATAATAATAACAAAGGAAATCAACCGAGAAAATGTTCTCCACCTAAAGGAAGTACAAGCCGAACATGATTTAAGAAGCAATCAATTAGTAAAGAAAATGAAGGTAGATCCTATAGTTTAGCTGGTTATCCATCATCAGTGAAGATACCGAATGCTTTGATTGATTTAACTTACACGTTAATTATGTCCACATGGGTAAAAATGCTCAAGAGTTAGACTGACTACAAAACGAAAAAGAAGCAGTCGATGTTGTTTATATCTTGAATATTGTGTGCTAATGAAATTTTTACTATTATCATTGTTGTTATTCATATTATAATTTACATTATGTTTTTTTTGGGAACTATTAATTATATTTTTTAATTTTTATATTAATTTATAATTATTAATATTCAATAAATTAGCAAATTAGTAATTTAAAATTAAATTAAACCACTTGACTTATGAAATATTTGTGTTAAACCAATTCGTGGTGTAATGTGTAATAGTTGTTTGTACGTATAACCACCACCACCTTTTACGGGAATCAGTCGGTGCAGACATTACGAGTGTTGGAGATTAACCTTAGTAGTAAGTAGAGGGGCTTCAAAAGCTGCTGCAGCCATCACCCCACCACCTCTCAGTAACATGTCATCACTGATCACGTTTCATAATAACTTGTTTTCCCCACACATTCACCAACTCTTTTCTGCTCAAAACAAGTGATTCCTCATATTCTAACATGGTAACTGTAATTAAATACATTTATTGTCAAAATTAGTTAGTAGATGCTAAGCCTTGTAATCCGCACTGATTTTTTCTTTTCCATCAAAACTACTGAAATCTTGCTATTTCGCAACCCCAGCTCCAGATCCTCTGTCCAATTTTATGGTGTCTTATTGTGTCCAGTGAATCTCAACCATTTATTTATGCGGATTCCGCGCGGGCTCCACATAAATAAACGTGGAGTCCGCATAAATAAATGACTGAGATTTATTGGACACAATAGAACACCATAAAACGGGACAAAAGATCTGGACTCCGCAACCCCATATATATAATTTGAAGTCAGATTAACCGCTAGTAAAGTTTTTAGGACGTGACTGTATTAACGAAGGTTAAAAACAGAAGGGATTATTTACCCAAAAAAAAAAAAACAGAAGGGATTAAATTCCAAACGCCAACGGGGTCAGGACTGACAATATTAAACCACTCTTTCTTTCCCCTCTGTCTATATCTACTGCCCTTGTCTCTCACAAAAAAACCTGCACATCCTCCGTCTCTCTCTCTCTCTCTCTCTGCCTCATTTAGATTCCCTCTCTGCTTCGTATTTACGAGCAAGAGAGGAGGCTTTGCGACGGTGGAAGAAGAGGTTTTCAAGAGAGGGAGAGAATTGAATTTTGCTTTTACCATTGTTATCTAACTCTCTCTTCTTTTTTGGGTCTATTCCAACATAACAAGAAATCCTAAAGAAAGACAACTCCATTTTGTCCGCATTGTTATTGTTCCAAAAGCACATAACGGGAACATTACTGTTGTGCGGGTTGCGTTCTTGTTTTTCTTCTGGATTAGCTTTTATACATTCCCCTTATATTCCTCTGTTTTCCTCTGTTCTTGTGCGATAGAGAGAGACAGAGATGGCTGAAGTATCACCGAAAATCATAATTCCTGAGACATTTCAGCTGTCAAGAGACGACCTTGTAGGTCATATGGCACTCATCTGGGACCTTATCAAAGCTCCTTTGATTGTTCCCGTCCTGAAACTTGGGGTCTACGTGTGCTTAGCCATGGCGCTCATGCTCTTCATGGAGAGACTTTACATGGGCGTTGTGATTATCCTCGTAAAGCTCTTCTGGAAAAAGCCCGACAAACGTTACAAATGGGAAGCCTTGCAAGAAGATTTGGAATCTGGTAGCTCGAACTTCCCGGTGGTTCTTATTCAAATCCCAATGTTCAATGAGAGAGAGGTCTCTGTCGCTCTCTTTTCTAGTTTTTGGCTTCGACTGTTCTTTTTTCTGCTTTTAGTCGCTTCTTTTTCTCTTTGGTATTTTATTTATGGGTTGTGGAGACTAGTCCAAAGTTGCATGCTTGTTCTTCTTTCTCTCTTTTGTTTGCTCTGGCTTTGTAATGGTTGTTTCTTTCTAAAACAGGTTTACAAGCTCTCTATCGGTGCAGCTTCAAATCTTTCTTGGCCAGCGGATCGTCTTGTGATCCAAGTCCTTGATGATTCAACTGACCCTGCCATCAAGGTACTGAAAACAAAAACCAAAAAACTAATGCTGGAATTTCCTTTGCTTCGTGATGCATTTTCTACTTCCTTTGGCATTTTATGAATGCCTTATGATTTATCTGTTCTATGTCTCATTTTCAAGTAAAAGATTCCAAATTGACTACTTTTTCTGGGCTTGGTGGGTTTCTGGTGTATTTGGATTTATGTCAGTGTCATAATTCACAAGAAATCCAAAATACAATTTCACATCATCAGAGAAGCCAAATTCCTGATTTTGAACTATTTTTCTTGAATGCAATGATACGTTTGCAGCAAATGGTGGAGCTGGAATGCCAGAGGTGGGCAAGTAAAGGAGTGAACATAAGGTACCAAATCAGAGAGAACCGAGTTGGTTACAAAGCTGGTGCTTTAAAAGAAGGGCTGAAGAGAAGCTACGTGAAGCACTGCGAGTTTGTTTGCATCTTTGATGCCGATTTCCAGCCTGAACCTGACTTCCTCAGGCGCGCCATTCCTTTCTTGGTCCACAACCCTGACATTGCCCTTGTTCAGGCTCGTTGGAGATTTGGTGAGTCCAATTGCTTTTGCCATTAAATTCTCTTATTACCCTTCCAAATTTCTTTAACGTAAAACTTAAACCCTTAATAAAGTTAAACCCAATAATTCTGTAAGAGTCGTTCTCTATTTAGGGAGTGTCGGTGGTGTAATTGGACTGCGTAAATATACAGGTATATATCTATGTTAACAGAGGGTTTTTACGGTGAGCTGGTGCATGAGGGACGTCGCAGGGGTCCATCTGAAACCCAAACCTATCATTCATAGGGTGGAAAGTGGGAACCGTTTCATGTTCACTTCAACCCACCCCTTGATCACAAACTTGGTGTAGCTTAGTAGCCGTACATCACGGAGTAATGGAGCCCACGTGCCGAAATCAACATTAGGAGTAGTACCATCTCACTAGTCTTTCAATTAACTAACAGAATGAAATTTAGGTTAATTTTGTTTTTGTTTTATCTATGTCATAGTTGATGGAAATGGCGTAAATGTCCTGACTTTTTGTCAACCGACAGACCATTTTCCTTGCACGATTAGCGTGAAACTTTGCTAATCATCCGAGATAGTTTTGTCTTTTTCATGTAAAAAAAGACAAAGAAATGTAATTTCTGGGGTCTCGTTATCCAAGCGTTCGTTTGTACGGATCACGTGGCCGTCATCTTTTTGGGGTTTCACTTCACCGCGAAATAAAGATAACAGTAAGGTGGATGTGGAGGGTAAAGTGTGACTTCGGAGTTCAGTTCCCCTTCCATATCACGTGCTGCTTTTGGCCTTTTAACTGGTAAAGCTTTACTGGTGGGACCGGAGCTTTGATTGCCGACACTTGGTTAATTTGTAGCTATACACACGCAGATTTTTACTTTGGAAATTTTTATCTCTCCCCGAAATTATAATAAAAAAAGTTTAAAACCGAAGTTAAAACGTCATTGATTTAGCGTATCCCGTCATGTTTATAGCTTATTTAAAGGTATAATAATGATACGGTTTTGGTAATGAAAATTGCAGTGAACGCAGACGAGTGCTTGCTGACAAGAATGCAAGAGATGTCGTTAGATTACCACTTCACCGTGGAGCAAGAAGTTGGCTCAGCTACTCATGCCTTCTTCGGTTTCAATGGTATAGTATCCAAGTTTGCTTTACTTTCTTATTTTACTTTTTTATCTGAACTTGAACAGTTCAAATCAAACTTAATAGCTAGTTGAATGTTAGTGACAGTGACTTATTAAATTAGATTATTCTATCATTTACAGTGAAAACATTGGTTAAAAACAAATAATTATCGCTGTAATGCTGCTATAGACTTGGCATGTCAGAGTCACAGCCATGATAGTTTCAGAACATTATTGTCACAACTCTTTGATATTGTTTCAATATAGGGACTGCTGGTGTATGGAGGATTGCTGCCATTAATGAGGCCGGTGGGTGGAAAGACAGAACTACGGTAGAGGACATGGACCTTGCTGTCCGAGCAAGTCTTAGGGGCTGGAAATTTCTTTACCTTGGCGACCTTCAGGTACCTAATTACTAATGCTCCTGACCTTATGCACATGAAGAACGGTAGTTTTATTCTGCAGACCCTGTCTCTGTTGCCAATAGTTTCTAATCTATTATACGTTTGTCAACCCTAGATGTTTCTGAAATTAGCAAAATTTATCATAGGGACAGCTTATTTTTCCATTGCTAATTGACTTACCATTATTATTTTATTTTTCTTTATTCTGGTAGGTGAAAAGTGAACTTCCTAGTACTTTCAAAGCTTTCCGGTTCCAGCAGCATAGGTGGTCCTGCGGTCCTGCTAATCTTTTCAGGAAAATGGTCATGGAGATTGTAAGAAATAAGGTTAGTGCATCCAATAGCCCATTAAAATTACAAGTGAAATGTATCAGATATTGCCATTTGTCCGTATTACGTTCAAGATATCTGAATTTGACCGATTTATTTGAACATTTCAGAAAGTGAAATTCTGGAAGAAGGTGTATGTGATCTACAGCTTTTTCTTCGTTCGCAAGATCATAGCACATATGGTCACCTTTTTCTTCTACTGCGTTGTACTTCCATTGACCATTCTGGTTCCTGAAGTATCTGTTCCAATTTGGGGAGCTGTGTATATTCCTTCCATTATTACCATCTTAAACTCTGTAGGAACTCCAAGGTGTGTTCATGTTTATCTTTTTTATTTGCTGCCACTTCTTTTTGTATCAGGCAAGTTAATTTACAAAGATGCCCCTGAACTTACAGGTCAATTCACTTACTGTTTTACTGGATTCTATTCGAGAATGTGATGTCTTTGCACCGAACTAAGGCAACGTTCATTGGCCTACTGGAAGCAGGACGAGCCAATGAATGGGTCGTCACTGAAAAACTTGGAAACACACTTCAGAAGAATGCAGATGCTGCCAAGAACAAGACAAATGTCAAAGCCCCTAAGAAGCGTAGATTCACTTTCACTGACAGGTAAAATTTCTTGCACCGCCTTTGATCCTATCAGTAGTCAACCTTTATTCATCGTTGAATACACAAGTTAATCGATTTATCTAAAAATAGTGGCTCAATAAGAGAGGAAGTTCACTCCAGAATTCATACCTCGAGAAATTTCTTCTGATAAACTAGAGTTTGGTGCAGTACACCAAATTCACAAATCATAACTAGTTACGACTTGGAACCGAAGACAGACTCAATCATCTTGGTTATAGTGGGTTGAGAATCTTTCAGTTATTATTAGCAAAAACAAAAGGAGTCAGAGCTATTATTAAGTGGATTTGTTGCTGATATCAGTTGCAAGGAGACAAGAATCCTACTCTCCCTAATCCATACATGACATTGAAATATATTAGAAATTTCAGTATTGGAAACATTCAACTACTGCCTACTAAACATTTCTGTTTTGGATGTTCTAGTTGTTTGATATTTTATGATTAGATTCTAAGATTCTTGTTTTGTTTCTGCTGCTCATTAACAGGCTCAATCCTTTGGAGCTTTATTTCGCAGCATTCCTATTCTTTTGTGGATGCTATGATTTTGTTCATGGCAAGAACAACTACTTCGTCTACCTTTTTCTTCAGACTATCACCTTCTTCATCACCGGAATTGGTTATGTTGGGACCATCATTCCCAGTTCTTAATAGTGTCTTGATTGTATTTCTCAGTTTTCAAACAACAGCAGAAAGTTGGAACCCTGCAGAAGCAAATTCAATTTTAATCTCTAGCATTCCCGTTTGTTAAAATAGGTAATTTAGGGCACAAGTTGATTGCCAAAAAGAAACTTGATGCGAAGATGCTTAATTTAGTGAAAATTTGCAAGAAGAAAATGCTGTTATTGTGCAAAAACAAGAGGAGAGTCTAGGACAAGAAAAGGAAAAGCAGAAACAGCGTATGCTCTTAGAGAACAAGAGTGTTAGTTTCGTGGGAGTAGATCACCTGTGATGATGAAATTCTGTATTATTTTTCCGCCTTCTATTGTTAAAATTGCCCAAGTCTGTTGGGGGAATAAATCGATAGATTGAAATCTTGCATTTGTAATGAAAGTTCATATTTCCCATTTCGTATGTTACACCTTTAGGCTGCACCTTTGCTCTTTTTAACTTTTTTGCCTGTATTACTTTTCTTTGCATCCGACGACTTCTGAAAGTTCGAGTTCCTTTACTTTGAAAATAAAAAGATCTCTTCAACCCTAAGATCCCGCGTGAGGCGATTCGTAGAAATAAATATCAGATGTCGTTGGCCCCTTGGACTCCATACGATACAAAGTTACCAAGTCTACTGATGGCTTCTCAAAACTCTTGTGGTATTAGCATATGGTTTATTGGTAAAGAAGGTTACGAATCCTTTTCTTTTATTCAGGTTTAAACTGTAGTGGAGTCTCCAATATATTAAAAACCTTGATGGAACTTAAATTCAAACAAATATGCATCATCACAGTTAATCATTTCTAATCTTTGTTGCCAAAACTACTTTACAAGGTAGGCATCACAACAGCATACTTAATTCTTACTTTCGATGCCTCACTGCAATCATTTGTGAGTGCTGAAATTGAATCATGATCTTGAAAAGCTCCATCCAATCCGGAGACATGTTTTCACCTATTTCCATAGCAACTTTTGGTCCCGCTTTTTGTCATTAGAAGCCGAGAACAAACTTACAAGGTACTCCAGCTTTGGTGTCTTCTGCTTCAAGCGTCATTCTCTTCCCTGAAAATAACTTCTTTGCTCATGAACCAATTAGTGATACGGGGATTAATTTAATCATCTGCACTGGTGAAACAGTTAAGCAGAGATATAACCAAGGTAGTAAATAAACATTAAAGCTTCTACGAGAGCTTCGGGAAGCCAACATTTCTTTTCTTTATTCAGGAGACACTTCCTCATTATTAGCCCCGTAAAAAAACTAGTTTCCTCAAAGTCTTGCATAGATTATGGAAACTTCCAGAGCAAGATTTTCTGAAAAGAGTTAAGAAGAAGTTGGCAGAAGACAGTGGGCACATGTACATTGCTAAATCAGTTTAATGGTTGTAAAAGAATCTGGAGGGCATTCTTTAAAAAAAAGGAACAGATTTCTGACATAGATAACAACAATGGTAAACGGATAATAAAATAGTAATGTCAAGGTCACCTTAGGTCTTGAGAGGGAAGCATCTTTTCTTGTCTCAAGTGAAACTTGCAGATTAAGCATGAGGCTTCCCTTTCCTGCCACTCGTCTCAATTCGATTCTTGAAAGTTAGAGATAAAAATAAAAATAAAAGCATATTAACTCGATCTTTTCAGGTGTACAGTACTCCCTTCTATTCAAAATAAGTGTCGTTTTAAAGGAATGCACACTTATTAAAAAAAGTTAATAAAATGTCTGATATATCCTTATTAATTACATGTTAAAGTGCCTTGAAAATATAATCTGTGTAATTAAAATGTGAGAGAAATTAAATAGTAATTTTGGAAGTAAAATAATAAATATGTATAAAAAGTTACAAACGACACTTATTTTGAATAAGTAAAATCTTTCTAAAACGACATTTATTTTGAATAGGAGGGAGTAGTAATTAAGACATAGAGTAGACAGTAGGTCTAGTTACGACGTCTAATTATATTTTGTTTTCCTATACAAACAAAAAGAAAAATATAACATCCAATTTGGGTGTAGTTATAAGTGATAATGTAACCAGCAGACAGCTAGCCCATATGAAGCTGCAGATGCTCACATATCAGAATCAAATTCTCATTAATGTTTTGCTCTACCTCAATACATGTCTCCTCCAATTGAAGACATGGTAAAACTTTCTTACGTTTCCAAATTCCAACCACCATTTTTACTTTATATTCTGAGATGACAAAATGTTGTTGCCATTCAATAAAAGAGAGAGGTAGAAAAAAAAAATAGTACCACATAATCACCAACTTATTCAAACCTTTTTACCAAATTGCAGTATTAATGGTGTGCTGCCCAAAGAATCCTATAATGTTTAGTGGGCAGGCCAAGCAATGGTTAAAAAAATTAAATGATTGAGTAAGTTTAACTGTTATAATTTTAAATCAGTTAATTTTAATTATATTTTCAATTTTTTAGTTTAATATATTTTAATAAGTTTCATTATTAAAACTTAATTGGTTTATTAATCAATTTTTGTAATTGATACTAAAATAAATAAATTAATTTTATGTAATAATATCTTTTTAAATTAAACTTTAAATTATTTGATGAGTAAGGATAATCTCTTTCAATAATATTTTAAATTTATCAATTTTATTCAATCTTTAGC
>JANIHZ010000008.1:10002529-10021266 GCA_027478365.1 Erythroxylum rufum
TTTTGTTTTTAGTTTGTTATTAAAAATCTCAACCAAACAGATTTTTGTTTTCAGTTTTTATATTACAAATCTCAACCAAACAAACTTTCGTTAAAACAAAAAAATAAAATTAAAAATTAAAAATTAAAAATTAAAAATTAAAAACAAAAAATAAAAATAAAAACAGAAAAATAATAATAGAACCAAACACACCTTAATGTCATGTATTTATATAGGCTATAATCGATGATTACTAACAGCAGGGCATGGTCACATGTAACCCATGCACACAGACAAATCCCACGTACACACTCTCCAGACTCCAGAGTCCTAGGCCTTGTATTACACGAAACCTCCAAACTCAAAAACCCACTCTCCAGACTCCAGACCAGAGTCCTAGGCCTTGTATTACACGAAACCTCCAAACTCAAAAACCCCCCACAAGCAGCTATGCATTGCATGTAAATAATCACCCACATCAACTCCTATCGTTAGTAAGCATTAGTCTCTCTCTCCCTAGCTGTTTATCGCCAGTAAAGATTCAATCTTTAGTAATATATTATTCCCTTCCATTCCGTTGAAGATTCAATCTTTCGACTGACAAAACCCTACAATCTGATCAAATCCCTAAAAAAATTCCAAACCCTTCAAATTTCACCCTCCTACACACCAGAAAACATTGACTGTTTAAACATAATCCAACCACAATTTCCCTCCATTCCCTCTCTCCACCACCTATCCCACAATTATCTAAAGAAAGAAAGAGGAGCAAGCAACAAAATTTGGGTGTTTTTCTACAGAGACAAGAGAGGTAGAGGGGCACAGAGAGAGAGGAACGGAGAGGGATATGCCGAGCGTGACTGTCAAGTTATACAGTGTGTTCTTCAAGTTCCTCTTGAAGCACAGATTGCAAAATCGGATCCAAACCCCACTCGATTCGGATCCTTTCGGAGTCACGACTCGGCCAGAGGAATCCGTCGCCGCCGCCAAACCTTCCTTCTCCGACAGCGTCGCCACCAAGGACATCCACATCGACCCCTTCACCTCTCTCTCTGTACGGATCTTCCTCCCCGAATCCGCTCTCAACCCGCCTGAACCCGATTCCAAGTCCGCCCTCTCCAAAACCAAATCAAAAATTAATCTTTCGTTAGACGCCGCCGTCTCCGTTTACCACCATCCTCGACGGAACAGTGTGGGGCCTCCCGTTCGTGGCGGCGTCGCAACGAAGGAAGAGTCCAGAAGGAGTAGCTACAGTTCCAGCAATGAGATGGATGCCTTAAATTTGAAATCGGAGGGCTTGAATGAAGTGTACAGAGGGTATTCTCCCGCGAGGGATAATTCGAGGAGGTTGCCGGTGATGTTACAGTTTCACGGCGGAGGGTGGGTGAGCGGGAGCAATGACTCGGTGGCGAATGATTTCTTCTGCCGGAGGATTGCTAAATTGTGTGATGTGATTGTTCTGGCTGTGGGGTATAGGTTGGCGCCGGAGAATCGGTATCCGGCAGCGTTTGAGGATGGGTTGAAGGTCTTGAATTGGTTGGGAAAGCAGGCGAATTTGGCTGAGTGTAGCAAGTCTCTGGGGAATAGTGGTAAGAGCGGGACGGAGTTTAGGAAGGGTGATGTTCATAGGCATATTGTGGACACTTTTGGAGCTTCTATGGTTGAGCCTTGGTTGGCTGCCCATGGAGATCCTTCCAGGTTTCTTTCTGTCTCTTAGAAATAGTTTAAGTTTCAACTGAAAGATGGTGCGATATTGTAGTTGTGCAACATCGGAATTTGGGACTGAAGTTGTTATATGCATTGTTTGTGCAGTACATTATTGTCTAGTTAACCAACTGAGCTGAAATGGGTTGGGAAATTCTCTTGTTGGTTATGTAAGTTATAGCTGAGGCTTGTTTAGGGGCTGCATTCAATTGGGAGTAGGTAAATTGTGATTATGCTGTTTAAGAGATGGTTAACAAAAACAACTCAACAAGCTTCCGTTTATTTCTGATTTCTACCTTCTGATAACCTAGTTGAAACTGTTTCTACGTGGTGTCAACTAGATTCTTATGACATTTATGATTTTGTTTCACCAAGATGTGATTGAAATATCTCAAAATAATGTCGAGAGCTAGGGTAAAAATGAACTTCACAGAGATTTAGGTCAAAGGGTGAATGACAAATGTAGATTTACACCAAAACATTTCCATGCTGTTGGCACATGTTAAATTCAGCTGATGGGGGAGGTGCTATTATGTAATTTTTGTGTAGCAACTTGCTTGTTATGATGTCTTCGGTCTTCAACAATGGACTCAATGTTTTCGTTTGTGTCAACTTATATTTTAGCTTTTTTCTTTTAATTTGAATGGTAGGAAAAATTGGTTCAGCCATTGAGTTGCAACTTTGGAGTTCATGATGGTGATATTATTGTTATTATGTTGATAATGTGTGGTTTTGGAATAGTTAACATAGAGCTTGCAGTGACTTTGTTAACTGGGAATGAAGAGTTGAGAATGGAAGAACCATTACAGTTTAGTGTGGGGATTATATTTCATGATATATTTGTTTCGTTGTGATATTTCATCGTAAGAAACATTCCCAAGAGGAGCCAAGCTGAAAAGAGGACAAATTTGCCGGTGGTGTTCTCCTCTGTGCTTCTTAGACACGTTTAACAGACAATACATATTATTTTTCACCAGCTATGCCTTTCTTCTCTTCTAGGAATGAGTTCATCTATGCTTTACATCTAACATGTTCACGTTGTGGGGTAAATTATTTGTCATTTTCCTCTTTAAAATGTTCGTGTACTATAGTCAGTTAACTTACTGAAGTTATTATTTTGGCTTGTTTAGTCTGCAAATCTATCTGCAAAGGGAATGCATTACATAAACATTACCAATCCCTTAATAGCAAATTACCCTTAAGGATGATAGTGTTATGTGTCTACTAATCTTTGACTGATGGCCAATTTAAACAGATGTGTTCTACTTGGAGTGAGTTGCGGTGCAAATATTGCTGATTATGTGGCTCGTAAAGCTGTGGAGGCAGGCAAGCTTCTGGACCCTGTTAAGGTTGTGGCACAGGTCTTGATGTACCCATTCTTCATTGGTAGTGTTCCTACACACTCCGAGATAAAGTTGGCAAACTCATATTTCTATGACAAGGCGATGTGTTTACTTGCGTGGAAACTATTTTTGCGAGAGGAAGAGTTTAGCCTTGACCACGTGGCTGCCAATCCCCTTTTACCTGATCGGGGTCCTCCTCTGAAGCTTATGCCCCCAACACTGACAGTAGTGGCAGAGCATGACTGGATGAGAGACCGAGCCATTGCTTACTCTGAGGAGTTGAGAAAGGTGAATGTTGATGCACCTGTTTTGGAGTACAAGGATGCCGTTCATGAATTTGCAACCCTTGACATGCTGTTGAAAACACCTCAGGCGCAGGCATGTGCCGAAGATATTGCTATCTGGGTTAAGAAGTATATCTCACTCCGAGGACATGAGTTTTCTTACTGATTAGATACTCAAGTCAGTAGTCACAGCGGAAGATCTCAGTGGTTATTTCCTGTAGCACAATAGGCAAGAGACGAATTGAGCTGCGCTGCTATGCAGGGTTCTGTGGACATAAGGCTCTTTTTCCCACATGTTTGTTATTGAATGTGGGAAGTGGCTCTTCCTCACTTCCCGTCATATAGACCTTGCCCTGTTGTGCATCTTTTTGTAAGATATGAAGCTTCTATTTGGTGAGACGAGATTATCTTCTTATTCGAGTAATGTGCTGCATTTGGCCGTTTCTCGATTGTTTCTATTTTCTTGTGTACTATGCTCCTGAACACAATTTATCAATGAAAATTTTCCCTCATCAGAGGCGCACTGGAAAGATTTCCCTCATCCCAGTAGGCACATTCAAACCGCTTTTAGTATTTTTATGTTTATCATTCAAATTGTTTTAGTTTAATTAATTTTATGTCTTGTTTTAAGTTACTGTAGAAGAGTTGTTTGAAAACAAAAAATGGACAATTTATGAGTCAAAATATGAAAAAAAAAAGTTTACCATTCAAATATATATATAGAAATGGTCAAAAAAAAGCTTATATATAAATTGACTTGGGCGTGTGCGCACATACACACTTATAGAAAGGATAATCATAATAGGATCGAGATTTTCATCAAGAGATACCTTAGTATGAGTTCTTCTTTCCTGTCAATTGTTGTTTTCATTATTTTAAGGATGATTGTAGGCTAATAACTTCCATATTTGGGGGATGAAATCTTAATGGTTCTTGTTTACTTTGATTTAGTTTTTCCAATAAAGATTTTTACGTTTGAGATTTATATGAATAAATCTTTATGTTGGTCATATACAAGTGATAACTTTTATTTGATTTAAAACTATATATAGAAATGATCGAAAGAACCTATTTATAAATAGAATTAGGCTTATACATATTAAACATTGAAAGGATTATCATTAGAAGATTGAGATTTTTATCAAGAGATATCTTAGTATGAGTTATTCTTTCCTTTCAACTATTGTTTTTGTTATTTTAAGGATGATTTTAGGTTAATAACTTTTATATTTGGATTAGATGGAATGCTAATGGATTCTTGTATGCTTTGGTTTAATTTTTCCAATAAAATTTTTATTTTTGAGATTTATATATGTTAATTTTAATGTTGATCATTTACGAGTGATAACTTATATTTGATTAAAATTTACTTATAGAGAAGAACCTATGTAAAAATTGACTTAAGTACATATATATTAAGGATTAAAAGGATCTAAATATGGATTTACATGATCTTTTCGGTGTTAGGGTAACCTTTTGTGAGGTTTCAAATAACTTAGTTCATTTAAAGAATAGTTAATTAGATAGACATATTGATTAATCAATTGAGGGATAAGTGATTATCCATCAATAGATGACATATCATTATTGATTGTGTCTAGTTTACCACGACATAGTTGTAGTTAGTGCTGGCAAATACTGACAATCCTACAAGGATTGTCAATTAATTACTAACTATTCACAAACTTAATTAGCTAGACAAATGATAAAAAATGATTGAAGATGAAATTAAAATAAATAAATCTAAATACCAAAACAAAGGAATGATTAAGGATAGATAAATATATGAATAAGCTAGATTTAAGTAAGGTTTTCCCTAGGACTCTACTATGTTTGATTTCACTATGATTAAATTAATACTTCTACTTTTTTAGACTAGTAAGAATTCCTAAGTTACAATTATGTTCTATCTCAGGACTTATAACTCCTACTCTTAGATTAGTTAATTAAAATATCTTTCAAATTAAGATAACCTAAGAATGCAGTAGTTTGCTTTGTCAACTCTCTTGATAGGTTTTACCTAACCTAGGACGATTTTGTGGCTTTCTCTTTAATAGCTCACGATTAACTCTCTTTATCCACATTGTGATCTAATCATACATCTCTTCTCTCAAATCTTGATGTATGAATCAAATAATTGAATTTTTTCACTTTTGCTCCTTCAATCCAATCAATTATAATAATATAGATAAATCTCAAGAAAGCTAGGAATTCTTTAAACCAAAAGATTCATTAATTTAATATATCAAATCCTAGGACCCATCCCACCTAAATCTGTATCCTAATTAGTTCATAACTAAACAAGAAATAACAAATAGAAAATAAGAAAACAAGAGTAAGAGATCATTATCATGAGTCTTCAATCTTTAATCTATTTTGTTAAATCCTTAACATTTTCCCAAGATTAACTTGTTCTTGATTAATAACCGATGTATAATGACTTTCAAATGACTTTCTAATGCTTTCAAACTATGTCCTAGCTAAAAAGCTCCCTATTCTTTTCTTCCTCTCTTCTTTAAATTCGAAACCCTAATATTTAATAAGCTACAAGATCCTAACACATCCATGTAGTATGTTATATAGTGTTAACCATATTTTATAACTTTTCCAAAGATTTTCACTATTAATAGGGGACTTAAACCGTGATGTGTAAGTGTCATGTTACTTGATTTGTGTACTAACATAGGTGTGTGTAGGGTTGTGAATGAGAAGTAGGTCATTCGTAACATAAAAATTCCAATTTATTTATGGCTTGAAATGAAAAAAGACTCCAAAAGAAGGCAAACAGTGGACGACTTCAAAACTTCCTATTAGGGTTCTAAGGGAGCAACCTCATTATCTACAACAATAGGACTACACTCTTACTTTCTTTCTTTTTTTGAGAATAAACCTTTCATTTAACTAACATAACGTACAATTAACCAAAGCACGGACATGCTAACCCAGACCAAAACAAGTCTACACAATTACCCAAACTAAAGTCTCGTGCTAGGATTGGAAACATCATAATCAAGTGAATTACCAAGAAAAGAAGGAGTAGAACTCCAGAACATTGGATTAGGATAAAACATGGCCGCCTTTGCGAGAGAATGAGCAACCATATCACCTAATCTTGAAATCCAATGAAAGGATAAGCCATTAATTTGGCTTTCAAAGAACAAACAGTCTGACAAAACAGTACCAATCTCTGATAGTATAACAGATTTAACCTGGAGTGCATAAAACACATATTGACAATATGTTTCAAGATCAACGTGGCCGTGCTGGGAAGAGATAAGCCAAGAAAGTGCTTTTCGAATAGCAATAGCTTCAGCAAGTTCTGGGGATGGAGTTCTAGCAAATGTGTATGTCCGTGTATGAAGGAATACACCATTTGAATCTCTAAGAACTGCAGATACACCAAACAAATTATGTCCAAGAAATCGAGCGGCATCGGTGTTACATTTAATTCGCGCAACAATAGGACTTCGCCACCTTGATAATATAGAGCTTTGACCATACTCAATTGGAGCAATATGAGATTCAAAAGATCTTACTTGCTGCCAGTCTGTAGCTTTAGACAAAGGCATATGAATGATCGTGCTAGTAGGAGCTTGATTCCCATTCCAAATCAAGTTATTTCGAAAATACCATAGCACCCACAAAATTGCTACAATCTTTTCAGCAATCCCACGTGTGTTATGATGGAGATGTGGCAATAGAAAGTCAGAAAAAACACTTGTTAGGGACCAACCCAACAGATTTCCAACACTGTCTAGCCCATACACACTCAACTAGCACATGATTGACATCTTCCTGTAAACCACAAAAAGGGCAACCCACAGGAACATGAATTCCTTTATTATGAAGCGCCAACCTGGTTAGCAAGATGCCTCTGAGAGAATGCCACAAAAATTCTCTCATTTTTTGAGGAATTCTCAAATTCCAAATAGCTTTCCAATTACCCGAAACGTGAAAAGAATCCAAATCAGATAGCATGTCAATTGCTAGTCTATACCCATATTTGACACTATAGAATCTAGACTTATTAAAATGCCAAGTCCATTTATCTTCCAAGCCACATCTACTAACAGGAATGCTAATAATATTTTGATAATCATCAGGAGAGAAAATAGAACTGACCTTTTGGGTATCCCATCCAGTTACATTTAGTAGAAGCAAGTCAACTACTCGAAGATTTTCCAATCCAGCTACCACCGGGGACCGAACAAAGAAACTGAAATCATCATTAATCCATGGATCAGATCAAACTCGAATTTTAGAACTGTTTCCCACCCGCCATCTCATCCTATACCTAAGTAAATCTTTGGCTCGCAATATACTCCTCTAGATATAACTAGGGTTATTGCCAACTGTGGCATCTATTAAATCCGATCTAGGAAAATATCTTGCTTTGAAGATCTGACTCAGAAGAGAGTTAGGGTTGGAGAGGAAATTCCAACCTTGTTTTCCCAACATAGCCATATTAAAGAAGTGGAGATTGCGGAAGCCTAGGCCACCATTTGTCTTAGGAACAACCAATTTATCCCATGAAAACCAATGCATCTTTCTCCTACCATCAGACTTGGTCCCCCCACCAGAAAGAGTTCATCATGCATTGTAATTCATCACACAATGACATGGGAATGTAGAATACACCCATACTATAAGCAGGTATGGATTGAGTCACAGACTTGAGAAGAATCTCCTTACCTGCCCTAGAAAGGAACTTATGTTTCCAACCTCATAACCGATTTAGAATATGATCTTTCAAAAAATTGAACACCTGCTTTTTGCTTCTTCCCATCAATGAGGGCAACGCCAAATACTTCCCATGGTCAAAGGGATCAGATACACCCAAAATGTGTTGTACTAATGACCTGGTTTCTCAAGTAGTATTTCTACTGAAGTAGATGCCCGATTTTTGCAAATTCACCTCTTGACCTGAACATTGCTCATAACATTGCAAAATGTTTTGAACTGTTTGGCATTCTCGTTCATTAGCTCTGAAAAAACAAAGCTATCATCGGCAAATAATAAGTGAGATACACTAGGGCAATTTTGTCCGACTTGAATACCGTGTAATTCTCCTAAAACCTCGGCATGCTGGAGCAAAAAAGACAGTCCCTGTACACATAAGATAAATAGATATGGAGAAAGAGGATCACTTTGCTGGAGACTACAACGAGGAGTAATTGGGCCAATATGCTTGCCATTAACAGAAACAATGTATTTGACCATAGACACACAATACATAATAAGATTAACCTAACGAGCATCAAACCCCATATTGAGCATAAGTTGTTGTAGGAATTGCCAACTCACATTATCATAAGCCCTACTAATGTCCATCTTCAGGGCTACTTCTCCCAGCTTGCCCCAAGTCTTGCATTTCATATGATGTATCACCTCAAAAGCCACCATTATGTTATCTGTAATCGTTCGTCCAGGCACAAATGCAGATTGAAATGGAGAAATAAGATGTGGAAGAACAATTTTAAGTCTGTTAGCCAACACCTTAGATAGAATTTTATATAACACATTGTAGAGAGAGATAGGGCGGAAATCCTTCATAGAATCAGGTATAGCTTTTTTGGGAATCAATACAATAATTGTTTCATTAAGGTGCTTTGGAAACACACATGCAAAAAACCAATTCTGACAGCTACGAGTCACATCTTCACCAACCACATGCTAACATTTCTGGAAAAAAACACGGAGTTTAAGCCATCTGGTCCTGGAGATTTATCTGGAGGTTGGAGATTTATCTGGAGGTTGAAACAAGTCAGTGAAGTATCAGGTAACTATATTATGAATCCCATGTGGATCATCTACCCAATTGCCATTAACATTTTGAAGACCAGAAATCCGATTAACTCTACATCAGGTAGACGTCTGAGAGCGAAAAAAAATGAGAATTGGAGTCTCCATGTAAAAGCCAAAAAAATTTTGAGAGTTGCTTCTAAAAAATCTCTTCTTGAGCCAACAACAAGTTCAATGCATCTTTGCACTGAGCAACTTGGTCTGCTGCATTAGGATCTTGTCTGACCTTTAACAACTCTTGTCTTATATTCTTCTTTTTCCCCTTGAAGTCACCATTAAATGTCTTACTCCAATTAAATAGAGCATCAGTACAAGAACTTAATTTCTCATGAAGAGTTAACGTTGGATCAGAGTTCCAACTACTAGAGATCACAGATTCGATGTCTTCATTCATCAACCAACAATTCTCAAATCTAAAGGTTTTGATGAAAGGGCTTGGAACAAATTGGTCGAGGGAGAGAAGAATAGGAGTGTGGTCTGAAGTTGGTGCTGACAAATTAAGAAGGCGCTGACTTAGGAATAGATTCATCCAAGCATCATTAGCCACTGCTTTGTCAAGTCATTCAAAAATTGCATTATCAGTTCCCCGACCACGATCCCAAGTAAATTCATAACCTTGTAATGGTACATCCATTAGATCACAATCATCTAGATACTCACGAAAATTATAAATCAATGAGACTGGATGATCAGAGCCACCCAATTGTTCATTTAAATCAATAATTTCATTGAAGTCAGTAATGACACACCAAGGGTCAGCATAGTTGTTTTTTAACCGACGAAGAAGGGTCTAAGAAGACATTCTACTTGATCAATCAGGATTACTGTAAAACCCTGTAAGTCGACCCTGCAAGCCATTGCCACAATTAACATCCATATAAATAAAAGCAGCAGAAAAACCTCTCAAGGAAATCATATCCTGTGACTTCCAAATTACAACTAAGCCACCCCTTTTACCCATACAATTAACAAAAAAGCATCAATCATAACCTAATAGCCTCTTCAACTGAGTAACTTTGTTCTCGTGGACAAAAGTTTCAACTAGAAAAATAACATCAGGCTTATGTACACGAACCAGCTCGTTAGAGCTCGAATTGTCAAGGAGTTGCCAAGTCCCTGGTAGTTCCAACTTAGACAACTCATTGTTGCCAGCGAGCCTGCTAAATAGGACTCGCCGATGGTTGCTGCAGATTTGATATGTTAGAGGTCCTGACTACAATACTAGTGACCTCAGGAAGGTTGTTGGACCCAATTATATCCTCCGTCTTTCTAATTTTCCTTTTCTTCAAATCGTTGAGGAAGTCTTACTTTCAAAACATAAAAACCATGATTCAATTAATTAGTTAATAAAATTATATTTAATAAATAATAATCAACTACCTTAGAACACTACCCTAATACGGTAGCATGTAGGTGTTGGGTTCTTAGCTCTTCTTTAATTCTTCTAAGGTTGTTGTAAATTGACCAAATTTTTCTCCAAATTCGCTTATTTTCCTTGAAGAGGTATATATAAACTTGAAAAAAAAGAACTTCTTATTTTAAGTAACAAATTCTTCAAAAGTGTCAAAAATACAAGCAATATGCTATGAAAATAATGTTAAAAGTAATGTATGTCTAACATAAATCAAACTCCCCAACACTTAACCAATTGCTTGTTCTTAAGCAAACTAATTCCATCATTCCATCTTAAATAAGAAAAAATTTCAAAAAAATGCCAACAAATAAAGCATACTAATGAAGATTCTCCATTACTCATCTAATCATATAAGTTATCAAAATATTATGCAGTTAACTACTTATGTTAATTCAGAAGTTGATTTACTTCACTTCATCATCTTTCAAACTTCAAACTAAATCACATCATTCAATTCTATGCATAAAATAAGCATACACATGATAAATGCTTCAACATTCAAATATATTCACACCCCTTATTAATAAGATATAAAATTAAACATTTTAAAGCTTTTTTGAAAAGTCACTTAATCTTTTTATGCTAGAGTAAAAACCTTGTTATAAATACTTTTGGTTCTTCATTAGGTCTAGGCTTGGCATTGGGTTGATCTGAGCTTGGACTTGCTCACTCGAGCATGACCTAAAAATTTATGCTTAGGCCAGGGCCCAACCTAATTATTCTTTTTAATTTAAGATTTAAAATAATATCATTTTACATTTTTAATTAAAATATTTGGATTTTAGGCTAGGCTAAGCTTGGGTTACAAGCTTAAAATTAAAAAAAAAGAAGCTCAATATGAAGTTTAGTCAACTTGGCCAAGCTTGTTTACTTCAAGTTGGATCAGGCCTGACCTAAAGTTTCATCCCTAATTAGGTCACTTTCTCAAATAACTACTAGTATCATTCTTTAATTTCAAACTTTTTAATGGTACGAAGCCTTCAGAGTGAAATTATTCAATTTTCAATTATTCAAAATTTTCTATTTTTTAAATGAAAATATTAAAAAAGGTCACAATTACTTAAAGCATGTCATTTAACATAAATAATATCATAATTCTCATTAAGTATCCATTCTCCATACAGCAAATTAAATTTACTTATTCACCAATACTCATAACTAGTTATGTAGACATCCCAAGTCATTAAAACAATTAAATTCATAATGAATTGTCTCCATTAATATGCTTTAAAAGAAAAACAAATTTCCTAGAATTACTTCTTAATGAGAATTTCTTGACAAAATTAATAAGTTTGCCTATAATCTCTCTCCCACAATTAAGATAAACATTGTCCTTGATGTTTTAAACATAGAAGAACAATAAAAGTAATAAAAAAGGGAAAGAGATATAGTAAAGGACTTGAACTTCTCTTATTTCAGACACATGACCTAAGTCTAAATGAAATTCTATTAAATTGATTTGTCCATTGAAGTGTGATTTTTAATTTTAGAGAGTTGGATAATGGAACACTACATGAAAAATAAGGTTTAGCGATTAAATTTACCGATGGAATGAGAAGGTTTTTTGTCAATAAGTTAAGTTAGCGACGAAATTTACTGACATAATAAGTTGTCGAAGAAACGGTCATAGGTAATAATTGGCGACAAAGTATAGTAATTTTGTGATGTCGATAAATTTAGCGACGGAATGTTTGTTTCGATCAGTAAATTTAGCGACAGACAAGGCTTCTCTATTGGTAAATTTACCGATGGATTTACCATATCCGTCGGTTAATTCATGACTAATTATACCGATGGAACTTAGTAATCCGTCAGTAAATTCACAGCATTTTACTGATAGAATTTGGTTTTCCATTAGTAAATTTATTGATACTGTTTTTTTAATTTTTCCCTACATTTAATTTTATTTGATAATCTTATGATTGATGTATAATTTATACGGTTATCAGTTATTTGTTGATAATATTTTGATTTGTTTCTACGTTTAATTTGTTAAAACAGAAAGTTGATTGATGATATAAAGTAAAATTATCTTAATTGATAATAAAAAATTATTTTGAGTAACAATAAGTATTTAATTCATACAAAATGACTACAACTACATTGTGAATGCGGATGCTCTAAATGTTGCGATGAGGTGCTGCCCTTCCCCTTCAACTATAGATCTCATCACGGAGCTGAGTTATGTACTCCATTGACTGTTACAACTGAGTTGCCAATGCCTGTACTGTACTCTGAAGCTTATGGACTTCATTAGATGTGGACTACCTAGTAAATGTTGTTGTCTTGGATATGGAGGATTGCGAATAACATATGTTCGTAGAAGAACCTAAGCCGAAAATCCTTCCACGATGGTCCCTACTACTCACTGCATGAAGATAAGTTTGACTCTCATCAACATCATCATACTGCTGAGACTGTCGTTGAATGTTTTCTTGTATTTGGTCCTATCAGAAGGCAATGTTATGTTAATAAGTGATAATTATTAAGCATTACTATTAAAGCATAAATTTCATATACATTTAGTTCTCTATATCGGGTATTGATGAAAGCCACACCATCATGCTTCTTAGTGTGCGTATGCAAAAAGAGCTGACAGGGTGTAGTCTTTATGCCCATAGACTTTTTCTGCATTAGAATAAAATGTTATAAGTGAACTACAATTTTTAAAAATTTCGACAGATTTTTCTCTGTTTTTATGATATTCATCCCCTGTTGAACAAAGAAAATAACTCAACAATATAACCATATATGACACTAAACATTTATAACATTGTCATTCTCCATAACACATATATTTTTATTCCAAAATTTACACATCAAATTAAATTGAAATACATCAAAGTTAAAAAAAATCAGAAGGTGTAAATTGTAGATACTTACAAGTCTCTCTGCATACTCGTGGTGGGTAATAGATCCTCCAGTATGTACAGGAACACTCTCTCCCCTCGGTCCTCCACGTTTGTTGGTAGAATTATGCTCTGAAATGGACATTGCCTTGGGTGATGTCTAATATTACTACCAACGACTCCATATTTCTTCAGAAATATAAGGAGGTCGTACACCAATTTTGTATATCGCATCGACAAAGTCTCTATAACATGTATGAGCACGTTTCTCCCATACTTTATAAATAACTGCATCAAATTTAGAATCCCAAAGAAATTCTTTATGAAAAAACAAGAAAAACATGCGGCAAGTACTTATAACCTGTAATATTTATGTAATTAATATATACAAATTAATTAAAAAATACAAAAGATACATTTTGTTATACCTCAAACTCTTAATAATAAAAATCCTTTGTTGCTTGAGAGATATTCTTCCATATATAACCCTCAAGATCAATTTTCTCCTTAAATTTGGATGTCATATTTCTTGAGCACAGTTTAGACGAAATCAACCTAATATAAAAACAAATAATTTTATATCATTTTTAAATTTAAACCTATAAGTTAATTATAAACATATAGCATTTCAGGTATTTTCACTTACAGATTGTTGATAATTGTGATGTAAGTTCTTCCATCAACTCCCTCAGCTCCAGGCTAGAGACTGCTTCCTTCATCCTCATCATTTACCCCTGATATCTCTGTCGGTATAGGGGTGGTGAATGGTGTAGCAACAGGTATGGAAGGTAATGCCTCATCTACAAGTGTAGTAGTTGGAGGTACGACATCTGATTCAATTGCAGATGCAGAATATGATGCTTCATCTGAACAGTAACTAGCTCCAAGTCGTAGTCTAAACATTGGTCGCATCATATCATGTTTTCTCTTTGGTGGCATATTTTAACCTAAAATTCATATTTAATTGAATACTCCATAAATATAACAATTTTAATTCAATATATGACAATATATTGAAAATTCAATAATTGATTTATTGAATATAATATTCTATTACAAACACAAATTAATCGCTATCAGCATTTAATTGTAAATTGAAATCATCATTTTCCTTTTCTAAAGAATTAGAATCAAACTTAGGCTCCTCATCCTCTCCAGATGAAATTTCAACATATTCATTATTTGGATCGTTTAAAGGTTCATTCTCGTCATATGTAACAAATGCATTTATTTCATAAACATCTTCCTGAAATGCTTTACGTTCAATTCTCTGTTCTCCTTTTCCACGTGATTCAAAAACACTTCTAGGTTCAACTTTGCAAACGGCTAACCAATCTAACTTATCTCGTTGTAAGCTGGGAAAAGGGACATAATACACCTGGATCGCTTGCATTGCCAATATGAAAGATTCAAATTGTCTAAATCTTATTCGTTGGTTGATTTCAACTAGATTGTATTGGTTATGCATTTTTGTATCAACATTTGAAATTAGATCAAACCAATCACACTTCGCTTTAGTGGCAATGCACTCAATTTCAAGTATCTCAATAATTTTACCATAGTAATCTATCAATTTTCCTTGTATGCAAACTCCACTATTTACTGTTGCCATGCTATGACCATGGTATTCTGTATGATATTTGTATCCATTAACGAAATACACCAAATACGATTTAACAGTTCGCAAAGGTCCTTTCGCAAGATCACATATGAACTAAGGCCTACATAAAAGAAATTATCATATTAAACAGTAAAATATCATTTGAACACTTTAATCTTATAATTCATTCATTTCAATAATTGTAAGTGAAAATTTACAGAATTTCTCGAACCATCGAGGAAAGTGTCTTCCAACTTCTTTATTGATATCATCCTGCGTTTTCTCGGGCATTAGCTCACGTAACCATTCCTCGTATAATCTAAAAATATTATTATGTATTTCAGTTGTGAATAACACTAAATTTCAAAACCCAAACAATCAATTTCAACTTACTGCAAGAAAGGTTGAACCTCTTGACAGTTTAATAAAAAGTAACCATGGGCAGCTTCAATTTCTTCCTCTATTAACATTCTTCTTGTTGAACATCCATATATTCGTCCAGGATATGTGAAAATGGATAAGTTACCATCAGTATCACCCGTTCCTCCCCCATCTTCATTACGAGGAACTTTTCTTTCTCTTGTGTGAAAATGCAGCTCAAAATAATGTGAACAAAATGTACTAGCTTCCTCCACTAAATAAGCATTACACATCGAACCTTCAACTCTAGCCTTGTTTGACATTTTTCTTCAAGTGATGTAAATACCTACATTAGCGAATAGGATTATTACAATTCTATTATTAAAATATGTTATTACTTCAATTACAATATTTTTGTTGAATTACCTCTCAAATGGATAAATCAATTATTATTGAAATAGAACGACAAGTTTAGCTTCATGTGCTAAATGCACAGATAGATGCTCCATATAGTCAAAGAAGCGTGGAGGGAAAATCCCTTCTAATTTGCACATAATTACTGGAATTTTCCTTTCTAATTTTTCCATTTCAGCCAACTTTATTTAAGATGATATTAAGTTTTTGAAAAACAAACTTAATTCTGTTATAACTTTCCCAAACCTTATTCGGTAGCAACTCCCGAAATGTAATTGGAATTAGCCTTTGCATAAACACGTGACAATCATGACTTTTCATCCCAAATAATTTGTACTTCCTCATGTCCACACACCTTGCCAAGTTTGAAACATAACCATCTGGAAACTTTAGACTTTTCAACCATTCACACAAAATTTTCTTTTTTTTGTCTAAAGTGTAATATGCTTTCGGATATTTATCGATGTAAAGATCTTTGTGTAACTCATTCCTTTTATAAAAAAGTTTCAAATCAGCTCGTGATTTTGTATTATCTTTTGTTCCCCCTTCAATGTTCATTATGGTATTGAACAAATTGTCAAAAAAAAAATTAATATGTATCACATCTAGATTATGACGTATCAAATTAGTTTTCCAATATGAAAAATCCCAAAAGATGTTTCATTTTCTTTAACTAAAGTTTTTACTAATGCTTTTATTAACTTCATCAACTTCAAATTCTGTAACTTTCAGCAACCCTAATTCATCAATCTCCTGCAATATCTCTTCACCAGCTTTGTGAGGAGGAGGAGATATTTATACCATCCTATTCTTGATGAAATTTTGTTTATTGCATCTAAATGGATGATCTGGAGGAAGAAATTTTCTGTAGTTGTCAAACTAACATGTTTTGCACCCGTTTGGAAGATAAAATGCATCAGAATCATTATCACAATAAGGATAAGCCAATTTTCCTGTTGTGCTCCATCCAGACAACATAGCATAAGCCAGAAAATCACTAATAGTCTACATCAAAGCTACTCTCAACATAAAATTTTGTTTCAGAGACATATCATATGTCTGAACACCATATTCCCAAAGATGTTGTAATTCAGATATCAATGATTGTAAGAATGTATCAATTTTATGCTTTGGATTTGTAGGCCTGGTACAATCACTGTCAAGAACATATATGCCTCATTCATACCATCCATGGAGTCAAATTATAAGGAGTAATTATTATTGGACATAATTAATATTATTGGTCGGATTAACGAAAAGGTTGGAATCCATCCGTCAACAATCCCAACCTAACATTTCAACTTTCAACTGCAAAATCATAATGGGTGTTATTGAAACGTTTCCATGCCAATGCATTTGATGGATGACTCATTATTCCATCTTCTTGTTCGTGTTCATTATGCCATCTCTTCTATCTTCCTGTTCGTGTTCATTATGCTATCTCATGTGAGATGCAGTAACACCAGAAGCATATAGTCTTTGAAGTCTCAGAGTTAGCAGGAATAGTACATCTAATTTTAGGGTACTAATTTTTGTTTCATAGAATGTTTTATAGGCTTGAACTAGATTGACCATAAAATTTGCACTCTTGTAATTCCATCATCTCCCCAATACAACATACATCCCAATTTGTAATAATCAAGTTTTTCAACAAGCAAACCAAGACCCCTAATAAGTTTTTTCATATTGTAAAAACTATCAACCATTATATGATCAGGAGGCAATGAGTCATTATACTATCCAAGAATTTTATCAAAACTACGATAAGAAATATGTCCTTTAGACTTTATGTTCAATAATCGAGCAATTGAAGACAATTGAGTCATTGTCTCACAATTTGGGCATAATTCTTGGTCAACTGAGTGTAGTAAGTCAAAAAATTATTTTACATGTGGGTTTGGTTCTTCTTCAAGATTTACTATATTTTTGTGAAAGGCATAACCAGCTTCATCATAAACTATTTGTATGTAATGTTTTTCAATTGCACCCACATTATTTGTTCTAAATCCATTCCCCCTTTAAACTCATCTACATTCACTGACGAGTTTATTTCATTACCCCTTGAGATGCTACAAATCAATGGCTCCTATGTCATGTCCATTAAAAATAATTTGGGACAAACCTTTTTCTCAGCAAATGCCCATTCACTTCATCAATAGGAAGGAAATGAATGTGTTTGGACTTTTTACATGGACATCTGATCTTTGAGTCATCCATATATGCAGGTTGAGAACATGCATAATAAATAAAAGCTTCAACTTCCTCAACAAACTCAGGATTAATGAAACCATCAAGTGTTAATCGTCTATACATCTAAGATCTATCATCATTACTCATTTTTGCAAAACTGTTAATTTAAAAGAGTGATTTCATAGTTAGTATCCTTCATGTCCCCTAAGTTTACAAAACATCTAAACTTTACATAACATCCCCTATGTATTAATCAATGGAATTAATCACCTACAATTGATTTCAATACTGTGGTACGTGACATTGTTTACACCTGTGAATCAAGAAAGCAAGTTCTTGCTGTGACTCTTAGGCTCGTGGAATTTTTCACCAATAAGCCTCATGGGAGTTGCGTCATGAGTTTCCAGCCTAAATACCGTCCTAGGGGTTTATGATGTAAAGAACTGTCTTGTCTATTAAGCGTATGAATTTTTTGTGTTAATACTAAGTTTGCAGTAATCACATTGAAGTTAAAGTTTTTATGTTTGAATTAATCACGTACAATTGATTTCAATACTATAGTATGTGGCATTGTTTACATCTGTGAATCAAGAAAGCAAGTTATTACTGTGACTCCTAGGCTCGTGGAATCTTTCACCGATAAGCCTCACGGAAGCTGCATCATGGGTTTCCAGCCTATATACCATCTTAGGTAGGGGTGAGCATTCGGGTAATTCGGGCCGAAATTTCACTGTTCGGGCCCGGCCCGAATTACCCGAAATTTTTTTCATCTTACCCGGCCCGAACCCGAACTTTTTC
>JANIHZ010000008.1:10024483-10038733 GCA_027478365.1 Erythroxylum rufum
GCAATAAATTTCTTAACCAATTCTATATATTTTATTATTATCAAAACATAAGTAGGATTAATTTGTCAACCACCATTTGTCCAACATCCTAAAGTTTATTATATATAATAATTGTATTAAATTATTTTGCTTACACACCTTTTGATAATTTATGATTTGAAAAGTGTTTGTTTGTCACTAAATTTTAAAGTACTTGTTTATGATTATAAATACTTTTCAAAGTTATAAATATAATTGTAAACCTAATAGAAGCATGACGCATAATTTCAACCCAAACTTCTTGCTTTCTTAACTAAGACAAAAGTGTAAGAAAATTATAAACAAAAATTATGATTTTATTATTATAATTTGATTATAATAAATACCCAATTTACACATAATTAGTTGTATTCTGTATAATGAAGTGGACAACATTTTTTTTGTTCTAACCCATTTAAAAATTTCAAAAAATAATTCAAATGAAGTATGAGCGCTTTCATATTAGAAGCATAATAGACTTGATAGAAGTTTTTCTAACATTATAATAAACTAAGAAATTAATCAAGGTTCTTTGTATTTGCCAACCATTTATCATAATAGTGCCTTATACTGTTCTATAATTAGACTTATATGATCCACAATCTACTGGCATTTCTTTTTTAAATATTGAAGTAAAGACACTTGAATCTCACAATGAGGTACCTTAAATTTTGGACTTATCGTTAAATTTTGGACTTATTGTCATTATAGTATCTAATGCTTACTGAAAATAGAGTGAGCTTAAAGCATTTAAAGGAACATATGGATGATAGATTGATCTAGGTCAAGCTCTTTTACATTTTGAAACAACATCTTATTAATCAAAACACTTCTTAAACTAGGTTAAGAACCAGTAAAAAATCTTGGAAAAAAATAAGAATCTATGTCAATAATAATTTTTGTTTCCCTTTATCTAATACTCTTTATGCTTCTTTATCTCTAAAAGACACATTCTTTGTCTCTTTGTTTTCTTTTTCTTGACTTATTGTTGTAAATGATTTTCAATCCTCTCATATACATCAAATGGTACTTTTTTGAAAGAAGTGATATTACCCTTGACACTAATGAGATTTTTGTCATTCTATAAATCCCTCTCCATTTAAATATTCTACCACAAAACATACAATTACATTTAATATTTCTATCTAATGTATGAGGGATGTTAAGTTAATTAAATCTTTTTATGATGATTTTATATTTTTCATTATAATTTGAAGTTGAAAATATTACACAAATCGTTTATAATCTGATTACCGTAATAGTCAAATATCCTTTTAGAATATAAGTTTCATTCTTCAAACACATTGTTTCACTAATTTATAAGATAAGTTTATAAGGATAATATTTATCACTCGCTGAAAATGATGCAAGAAATAGTGAAAACCCACTCACCCTCATTTTAATCCTTAACGTGATTTTGTGATTGTATTTGTATCATAGCTTGTCAACTAATAATTGAGCTAACTTATCAAATCATTAGTGAATATGCATTCTACTATAATTAAAGATTGTAATTCCCCTGGCTTATAAATTGTTGGATAGTATGAGCTTGAAGCATGATCCTATTTTCTTATGGGATGTGATTTACTACAGAAAAATATACATTGTTGCTTCCATTGTCAAACCTGGATACTGGAACCACCAACTTTTGTGTTAATGATTCTACTCATGCTCTTGCATTTTTAGTCAATAAGTTGTCTATTTCATATCTAAAGTATTTTTTTACATCTTAAAATTCTTAGACTCATATATAGATAATAATGATGCAAAAAATTCAACCTAAAGACAGTTCACTTAAGGTTATCAACTACCATTCTCATTATTTGACTGTCAATGAATAAATGAGTTATCGCTTAATGATTTTTACTTTTAACGTTAAATATGAAACGATTCAAGATCTTAGCTAACAAAAGGCCAGCTTAATTTCCCTAAAATATAAATAGAAAATTTGATGTTTACAATGAAAATGAACAAACAACAATTCAAAACTCAAGGAAACCCCTCGAGAAGTATTATACTGAATTTGTTATTGATAAGCGTAGCTAAAACCAAAAAGTATCACAATGCATTAATTCAAAAGGTTTAATAAAAGAAATTAAACTAATGGAGAAAAGAAATCTTCTCTCTTTTGCAAAAGCACATATATCACAAAGATTCTTTAGCTTTAAAGGAAAATTTAACAAAGTTTTCAACTTAAAACATAATCTAGAAGAGGATAAATGTCATAGTCGATGATGCCACAGGAATGTAGAAGTGTTTTAAGAAGAGGAAGGTGTGATGGTATGGGATCTTGCTTATTGAATATGATGGTTTGACTTATTTGCTACCATTACAACTAGGTAATAGAGTCCATCTTCTTGTTTACCCAAACCAATCGTAATCTTTGTCATCAAGTTCAAGTCCTGCTCCTACATAATGCACCAGTAAGGAAAGATGTCATTGAACAATTTAAATCTCTTGTGATTCAGCTCATAAACATCAAATCTACTTTACAAGATGGTACCTTAAGCATATTTTTAAATAGATAATTAGACTTAAAGGTAAACTTCCAGTAGAGATAAATGGAGTTTGATCTCCATTTAGCATAACAACTTGTAGTAAAAAGTTGACAAGTAAAGCCAAAGAGGAAGTAATATGATATGTTGCACTGTTATCGATTATTAGTTCAAGTGGTGACAAACCTGAAAAAGCATTAGTACTGATTGCCTTAGGAATAGTGGATAGAGAGGGCTCTGCTATGGATAATTATAATATTTACTTTCGGGATATAATTGACTTTCGTAACAGAAGTTTTCTTAATTGGAATCAGGATGATGTTTGCATTGAGATTAGCCATGACAATGCTTTCTCAAAGGGTATGTTTGATTAGGGGTTTATTAATGGCATGTAATATTATTCCTTCGTTTGGGAGGAGGCTTTATAATATAATGGAAAGGAATGAGATGAAAGAGGAGGGTTTCATATTACATCTCATTCCATCCTAAGCAGTAAAAAAAAAAAACCTCTGATTTAAGGGATTTAGGATAGAATGTAAAATGATAAACAACTTTACACTATATTACATTATAAACTTTTCATCCAAACAACATTTGATTATTTTACATTATGAACCCTTTCATCCCTCTTAAACAATAATTTTTTAATATTACATTCATTTACATACCATTCTATTATAAATCATTCTATTCTATTAAAAACTTTACGTCCAACCAAACATAGCCTAAGGGAGCGGTTGGTTCACATGAGAGAATGATAATAAGAATGAGAATGAATAGAGTGAATAATATGAATGAATATAATCATTATAATTATAATGGTTGGTTAAGAAGAAGGAACGATTACTATTATCATTGATAGTGGTTGCTTTATTAAAAATATTGATAAATAAAATTTTATTAAAATTTTATTTTACATCAAAATTTAGTATATTTTAACTAATTATATTTAATTGCTAAAAAAGAAAAACATAATTAATTAATTATATTTTAATCATATTTAATTAAAAAATAGTAAGTGTCACATGCCTGACAAGAAGTGTCACGCCCGTGACAATTGCCTATTATTAAGGAGTGAAAATCATTCATCTCATATATGGGATATCGAGTAATCTTTAAAACTGAGATATAAAAAACTGTTTATATATGATAATACATAACCAACCAAATGTTTTTCACTCTTCACTATCTTCCTAAAATCATTAACCAATCATGCTTTCTCTAATTCTTGTTGGCCCAGAGCTCTCTTGGGTCGGGTAAAGGTAAATGTCGATGGGCTTAGGAAAAACGTCTCGTTATGAGATTGTCATAATAGACAATTAAGGGTTATTAATTTTTCCTCTTTTGTAGTGCTCTTATGGAGGCACCAATAATGTGAAGGCAATAATAATGAAAGAAGATCAGAGTCTAGGTAATTTGATACGACCAAATCCAATGGTGCCTTATTATAAGTGATCTTAGCCATAGGAAGTAAAGAGGAGTGTCGGACAAAATATGATACAATTTTAAGGTTATAATTGATTGGGAGTTTATTAATATAATAAAGTAAAATGTAATATTATTTTATAAGGAGAGATTATAATGGAATGAAATGAAATGAAATGGAAGAGGAGGGTTTCATATTACATCTCATTTTATCCTAAACAGTAAAAATAATAAACCTCCAATTTAGAGGGTTTAAGATGAAATGTAAAATGATAAACAATTTTTCACTATATTACATTATAAACCCTTCTTCCAAACATCATTTCACTATATTAAAGTATAAACACTTCCATCTCTCCTAAACAACAAATTTCTAATATTACATCCATTTACATTCTATTTCATTATAAATCATTTCATTTTATTCCATTACACTAAAAATCTTGTGTCCAACCAAACATAACCTAATTGACGTCCGTTTCCTCCGGAATTTACTTGAGTCGGTGACTTTTTGTACATACTCAAAGAGCATCGTTAGATAAATAATATCAAGGGTTAATTACTAAAAAAAATCCAAACTTTGGTCAATTTTTCAATTATAGTACGAACTTTAAAACATAGCAATAAGATGCTTAAACTTTCAATTTTTTTAATTCTAGCACAAACTTCAAAAAGTGGCAATAAAATACTCAAACTTTCAATGTTCTTTAATTTTAGCTTGACGTTATCTGTTATTCTCCCGATGCCCTCACTCATTTGTTTTCTGTTTATTCTTCTGACGCCCTCAAACTACTCTCACATTACAGTGTACTGCATCAGTAAGCTCTTCGTTTTTAGTGCATTCTCCTTATGCCTTAGTGTGAGGGCATCAGAGCTGTGTAATCTGAAAATCGAAGGATGAAGGTGTTGAGAGAACAAACTGAAAATTAAGGAAAAACTGAAATCAAAGTATAAGGCCGTCGAGACTGCATAATTTGATTTAGGTTATTTTTAAACAACGATGTCGTTTTAATTATGCGATTAAACGAAATCATTTCATTAATCTTTATTTGTTATGTTAATTTTGGCTGACGTATATTAATAGTTAAGGTTTCTGAAATACGTGACAAACTACGTCAGCAAACTTAATGGAAACATTAACATCGGGCCAAAATTGAACAAATTTGAAAAATTGAGCATTTTATTGTTACTTTTTGAAGTTCAAGCTAGAATTTAAAAAAATTGAATATTTGAACATTTTATTGTTACTTTTTAAAATTTTGAAGTTCAAGCTAGAATTGAAAGATATTGAATATTTTAACATTTTATTGCTACTTTTTAAAGTTCAGATTATAATTAAAAGATTATAATTAAAAAATTGATAAAAGTTTGAATTTTGTTAGTAATTAAGCCTAATATCAATGGCAGGAAGCATATTTGTTTTTGTTTACCTAAAATAAGCAAAATTTGCCTAGCAACCGCGTTTGTAGTCCAACGGTTAGGATAATTGCCTTCCAAGCAATAGACCCGGGTTCGACTCCCGGCAAACGCAAAAGATTTTATATTATTCATTTTACATGGGCAAAGTAAAGTGTCCAGAAAGAGGATGGAGAAGTATCCAACGGCTTAGATCTGATCACGCACCGCATATTTGTCTAACCCTCCTTCTCGCTCTCTCTAGTAAAATAAACAACAGCAACGAAGCCCTCGTTTTCTTTTACTACTCTCCGTCGTGATATCGTAACAACTAACAACTGAATCTGATGGCGGAGCATCTTGCGTCGATATTTGGAACGGAGAAGGACAGAGTGAACTGTCCGTTCTACTTCAAGATCGGCGCTTGCAGGCACGGAGACCGCTGCTCCAGACTCCACACCAAACCCAGTATAAGCCCTACACTTCTTCTCTCAAACATGTACCAACGCCCCGACATGATCACTCCCGGTGTCGACGCTCAGGGAAATCCCCTAGACCCGCGCAAGATCCAGGAACACTTCGAGGTTTCAATTTCCTTTTCAAATTCTTTGCTTATTCTTTCTTTTTTAATTATTGACTTTAGGTTTGGGTTTTTGGATTGTTTGTTAAAAATGCCATTTTTCGCTTATTAATGATTGATTAGGGTAGATTTATGTTGGACAATCGTGATGACTATCATATCACTCACTGTTACCGTGATTCTGATTTCAATTGCAGGAGTTCTATGAAGATCTTTTCGAGGAGCTGAGCAAATATGGTGAAATTGAGAGCTTGAATGTCTGTGACAATCTCGCTGATCACATGGTTCGTTTATTATGATAATTACCTCCCTATTCAACTTTCTAATTACAAGTTGCAGGTTGATATATCTCTTTTTATATATACTTTTGATGGGTAGATTTGTTTACTCTCTCCTTGATGTACATGCATAGGTGGGTAATGTGTATGTTCAGTTTAGAGAAGAAGAGCATGCAGCCAATGCTCTCCGTGCTCTCACCGGAAGATTTTATGCTGGTTTGTCTTCTTCTTTCCTTTCCTTTGTCCTTTTATGTTCAATAAACTTTGAATATGTTCTAGCCTTTTATTCTGTATCTTGGTGATGCATTATCAACTTTATGCTTGTTATTCTTTCTTAATTGTAAGTTGGATATGAAATGTACTGCAGGCCGGCCTATTATCGTTGATTTTTCTCCAGTGACTGATTTCCGTGAAGCCACCTGCAGGCAATACGAAGAAAACACTTGCAACCGTGGTGGGTACTGCAACTTCATGCATCTTAAAAGGATTAGCAGGTAAAGTCTCTCACTTCCACAACCATAATTTTTACTGGAATGCCTTTTTTATGTGTATGAATTGCTTGTTATCCTTATTCCTAGGGAATTGAGGCGCCAATTATTTGGGAGTCATCGAAGAAGGCGCAGCCACAGCAGAAGCAGAAGCCCACAAAGGCATCGCAGCCATGAAGAGCACTATCATGGGCGCGGTTCCAGTCGAAGACATGATGATCGGGAGCACCATCATGAAAGTCGGAGTAGGAGACATAGGAGTATAAGCCCTGGCCACAGGAGAGGACGAAGTAGAACTCCTCCTGGAAGGCGCAATAGGAGCCCGGTCAGGGAAAGCAGTGAAGAGAGACGTGCAAAAATTGCACAATGGAACAAGGAAAAAGAGGAGTGTCACGATAATGCTGATACTATCAAAGCTGATGGTGGCAACCATGACAATGGCAGCGGGGATAATGGGCATGCGCAAAACAATGACCAGTATCATCAATATCTACAAAAGCGGCCCCCTCAGAAAGAAGAATATGGATACTGATTCATTTTAAGAATCTGGTTCGTATCTTACTAGTCTTGATTCTTTGATGATGAATTCAGACTCTCCCTGCTCACTTAGGACCTTTTTGAAACAAAGACCAAAAGTTTTATAAATATAGCTTACAGCCCATTTTCCCCTGTGCAGGTGTGCAGGTTCCCAATTCTGTCATATGGGTTGTCAATTTTTCCTCCTTTTTTTTTTCATCTGTTAATAACAATCAAACTGCTTGACTGCATGCTTCATTGCATGATAGTTTTGGGATAAAATGCATGCACACCTTTTAGTTATAGTCAGATTTCAAAGACACCCTTGACCTTTCAGTTTCATGATTTAGTCTTTAGCAATTCAATGCATTTTAATATGACACCCTTCATTTGTGTATAGTGACAGTACAACAGTTTCAAAAATGGCACTTAGTTATTCATAATTATTTCTCATCAAACGGGTGAAGAAGCGAAGATCCATATGGTTTTGTTTTGGATTTTCCTTTTTTCCTTAAAAGGAAAAGAAAAGATTACATATAAGACTTATTTAAAAACCAAGTTCTTTACCCGATTTACGTGGCAAGCTACCGCAATGATTGTCTTTGAATGAAATTTTGTTAGTGAAAAAGATGCAACCAGCTGTAGCCTTTGAGGAAAACTTTGAACTTACTAAAAAGTTTGGATATGTAGCTGTGGGTGTCTTTGAAATTTGAATATAGCTAAGGGGTATAAATGTTAGTTAACCCGAGCTTTTTAAATACTTATACCTTAAAAACTTTTGCCATACTTTTTTAGTATAGACGTGATTTAATTTGATTTGCAATGAAGAGGGTCTGCACTTCCATCTCTTTTCATTGTCTTTCCCTTTTCTTCAATTTGCTGAAACTTATATTCGAACTTTTGAAAGGTCTCTGATAATTAGTTCAAAGGCTTATGATGACCATTAGCTTTTTAATTGTCACAAGGATTGTTATTTCTCCCTCATCTTTTATTCAAGTTCCAAAGTTAATTGATGGTCTCGTGGCAAAAAATCTCCCTAATAATATTTACTTGGACATTTCATATGTATGCATGCATGTGATGCATTTCGTAAATTTGCTTTTAGTGAGTGCATTACAGTAAAGGATTCTGTGACCAACGCTTATTCAGCCTAGGGAACGATCAGTTTTGACGGGTTCTGTGAACTCTCTTCCCCTTTACTTTCTTTTGTATCTATTTTTCCAAAATTTAGATAGAGCTTACGTGTGTTAATGAGTTTTGCAGGTTCAGGTATCCCTGCTTCTCAAAGACCGGGCCGTTGTTTTAATCTCAGCTTACAATGAAATTTGTGTACAGGTTGTGGTGCGGTGTTGGATGATTGATTTTACAGGACTGTCAGGTTTCAGAGAGAAAAGGCATCGGATCCAGATTTTGTTCATACACCGCACATTTGGTAATTTTAGTGTTTGGTGTTTGTTTCAGGTTGATAGTGACTGCAGCGATGTTGTGTTACTTAGTTCCCCCTTTGCAACCCTTGTTAGACCATACATTGTTATTCTATTAAAAATTGCTGTAGTATGCTCACATCATGAATCCGGTGTGTGCATAAAAGATTCTCTCATTTAATTCTTGTTCGTTTTTGTCGTCTGAGCCCTTCCGCATATTCTTCCTGGAGATGTGCTTTTCGTGTTCCGCAACAAATTATCTTACGAGGCTCCAGTCATATGATAACTTGGCAACAGAGTAGTTACTAATTGCATTAAATTAGGCACCAGAAGGTAGAAGTTCATCTAGTTACAAGCCTCAGACAAAATGTCTCTAGTTTGCGTCTGTGTTTCCAACTCCGACACTTGAAGCTTTAGCTGCTGAACATTCAGATACCAAATCCTCCTTGCTCATGCATTTATGGAGATCGATAATTATGACTCAAGTCACATAGTTGTCTTATTCATCTCGCTCATGCGTTAATGATAATTATTATGCAAGTTTTAAGAAGCTAGTTTTATATTTCTAATTCTATATTATCGGTCTTTTCCAATTGCTAAAGATCAAACCTACAAACTGAAACACGCTGAGCCTTCTCCTTCTATGATTTGTTACTTGCAACAATTGGAAGGCTTTTTTCTTGTATATTTTCTTCAATAGTAAGAACAAAAACCAACAGCTTTTAATGTCGCCCTCAATTCCCAATCAGTTGCGAAGAAAGGCTGGAAATGCTTCATAAATTTAAACGTAACTAAAAATGTTTTCGGGGTAAGCCGTAAGCCATATAGAAAATAACAAATTTTGTCAAGAAAAATAGTCCTTGTTAATAAAACCATAAACCTCGTTCAATAACGAATCTCTATCCAAAATGTCGTTAAACTCGAACGTAATGGCAGCGTTCTTACATCCAGACCATGAAGAATTAGGGAAGAAATCATAAGTTTTTAAGCTGCTTAACTTTTCGTTTGACTTGAGCACTTTAAACATCATACTTGCAGTTTTCTTTGGGCGCCAAATCACAGCGTCATAGGACAAGTTCATAAGCAAAAATCACCCGCTTGGCATGTTTCGTTTTTCGAACCAATAAACCCATTTAAAAACGTTTAGCCTGCAACCTTTATAACAATCCAGGATTTGCTAATATTGGTCTCCCAGATATCTTTTTAGAAGATAGGCTGATACCAATGTGCAAGTCACTTGTACCCAAAAAAAAAGGTCATTTGAATTGAATACTGCAACCCAGTAAAGGACACACAAGGTACACCACAATGTAAAAGTAAAATAATACATAGCCCTTCAATGTATGAATCGAACTAAGCTGGGCATGCAAAAGATCTGTTCGAGTTGTGAATATCAAGTCAAAATTACATGAGACGCTACTAAACAAATGGCACTTTCATTTTCGATGCAATGCCCTACCAAAATCTTTTTTAATTACTCATTCAGATCTCATGTAAACCCTTTACTTGCCCTCATGCTTGGCCTTTGTGTGAGACTGCAGAGCACCATCTGAACCAAATGTCCTGACCATGAGATGGCACATCGGTATTAGAATCAAACTGATATAGCCTGCAATAAAAACTTCTTACCGTTTCATTAAATTAAATTACCTATCACAAGATTTGCAGGAGAACTGACCACCCGACTTTGGGGTTTGCGGCTTAGAAGCCTTTCCAGCATTCTTTGCTGGGTGAGGAGTCGCAGTATGACCACCTTTCTTACCATCTGATCCACAGCAAGGAAGTCATTTATCAAACAAATGGATTTTATAGAATATCAGTTAGAATATTTAAATTGACAACCTGCAATTTCCTGCACAACAAAATGAAAAAAGAGAGAGCACTACCTGTCTTCTGTGGAGTAGCTGCTTTTGCCTTCTTAGAGGGCACAGGTGTCTTTATTGCAGACTCTTTGGGCCTTTTCTTGCCTTGTTCAGCCTTTAAAATGAAATTTAAACTAGATCACTTAAATTGAAACTAGTGGCTGATCCTACAACCACAATAATCTGGAGTTTACCTTCTTAGGAGTCTCTTCATCTTCACTTTCATCATCTTCATCATCATCATCAAGGGACATACCCTGCGTACGAAACCTCATATATTTGATTGAACCCGATAAACTTCTATAGTCAGATAAGTGCAACATTGTCCATTCACAAATTCACAACTAGAATTTTCTGTCACTTACTTGTAGGGACAGCCTCTGCTATCTCAAGTCTTAGTATGACTCCCTTAACATCATATCTTTAAATCACTATTCTTTCACAAAGATATATTGAATAGGCAATTTACCTCTTCATCAGAATCATCACTCTCTGATCCTTCATCAGAATCATCTTCGTCTGAATCATCATCCTCATTTGATCCATCCTCAACTTTAGCTTTGCTTGGCTCTACAAGATTAACTTTTGGTTTTGCTGAAGATTCAGACTTTCCAGCGGTGGCTTTCCCTGTCGCAGCCTTTGCATTCTCAGCCTTTGGCTCAATTTTTCCTAGAAAGAGAGAACCAATTAAATATCATTAGTTTGCTTATTTAACAATCTAAAGAAAATAAATAAGAAAGTCAACAAACACAAAGATTGAAAGAAAAATGACAATCACCATTATCTGCATTAATCAATGGGAGGTCTTCGTCTTCAGAATCTCCATAATCTGCATACATTAATGCCTCAACATAGTAAATATAAAGTTCCCATAGTATGAAAGTTCAAAGCATTACATAAAAGTCAATGGACTCACCAGAGAAATTTGTGCCAACGATAAGACCACAAAGTCAAGGAAAAAGCAAATGGCAATAGAAGTATATAGCATACAGTGATGAACAAAAGATTATAGACCAAAAATGACATAAAAGTTGGAAAGATTAAAGTAAATGGGAAAGGATATTCATCAGGTACAGGAGCTTTGTAACCGCAGAAGAAGACACTCCCATTTTTCCAGTTATGAGATAACTCAAACTCTTTCTCAAAAACCAAGTCAAATGACAATTGAGGGATGTTTTCAGAAGAAAGAGTCCCCAGGACAAGCTTCCTTTCATCAAACTTCACAAAAAGGGGCACTGGCTCATTTCCTTTATCTTTCTTGGACTCACCAAGTGCAGCCTGAAATAAAATTTCTCATCAAACTTCACAAAGAAGTACTCAACTTACTCTATCAGAGAGATTACTTTCATGGCACTTAAAAATAAGTACATCTATAACAATTTTTACCTGAGAAAGATGAATAATAGCATCTTCGTCAGGTTTCACCTTAAGAGGCTGCCCTGCCTTGACTTCAACACCTAGGAAAAAGAACAACATCAAATTAGAATTCACAAAAATTCCATAGATAAAACACAGCATATTTTGCGTAGAAGACCGGTTTAATGAATACAAGAACTCGTACATTAATACAGAGTACTATTTTCACCAAAAAAAAAAAAAAATCGAATAGAAAGGCATGTACTTATAATTTCACTCATTTAGAAAATAGCAGTTCCATAGCTAGTTTAAGAAGGTAATAGAAACGATCATGAAACTCCATATTAGGTAGACAAATGGTCCACATGAACCAATGAAAATTACATGCTGATTGACGATTTACAAACGGAAACAAGTGAACATCCCACATAGTTATTGGGAAAACTATACAAATGTAGGTAGAAGGTAGCATACTGCAGAGGACAATCACAAAAAGAACAAAAATTTCAGCGTTATAATCGGCAACTTTTCCCTAAATTTTACGTAAAACAACTAAGCACAAATATGAATCAAATAGCACTCACACAGACCGTAGACAGCTTATATTCCCAGAATCATTCATGTGAAAGAAAACTTTAGACACTGTCCATATAACCCTTAAACCTTACACATAATACAAAATGAACACATAGCAAACCAAAAACAAATAAATAAATTGAAGAAATATGGCCTCAAATGTCAACACGAACATCATACGACATAAAGATCATAAAGAGATTCAGAAACCAGACATAGAAACAGCCGATACCAACAAAACAAAGAAAGAACAAGGGCAACACTAATGAAAAGAAAAAACGACAAAAGAAGACGGCAACAGAAGTGTCTTACCCCAGAACTCCATGGCTGTAGGAGGAAATGTTGAGCCTTTCTTAGTGAAACGAAGACGGAGATTAGAGAGCGAGAGAGTGAGAGGCGGAATAGAAAAGGGGTTTAGGAAGGGTTATATAAGGGATTTGCCGCTCAGCCTTTTATTCTTTAGGGTTTTTCTCCTTTCTACCGTTTAAATATGATGTTTTTTTCTTTTTATTATTATTAGAAACTATGTTTGTGGCTTGTAAGTTGGGAGTTTAGATCTTCTGTCTAATTTTACGGTGTTTTATTCTATTCTATAAATTTTAACCATTTATTTATATAAATTTCGTATTTATTTATACTAGGATTCACATAAATAAATAATTGAGATTTATAAGACAGAATAAAATACCATAAAATTAGACAGAAAATCTTACGTGGAGTTGTAATTTGTAAAGGGTTTTGAATTTTGGACCTAAACAAAGTTCAAAAGCGGGCTTCTATTTGTTTTTACTATTCTAGGCTTGATTTGATGCCTTCTAGCATTAAAGAACGGAAATTACAAAGACTACATGTTATACCCAAGATGCACGTTAATTGATAAGAGATTTTATTGGCTTAAGTAAACTTGTGGGTTTAAATCGCTTTTATATATGCAACCGTTTAAAATTTGAGGTTAGAGTTTTGCTTTACATAAAGGACTTATTCGATTCGATGTAGATGACTTAAAGGTATCTTTCTATAATTAGAACTCTCCTAAACTTTGATATTAATGTTGAAAGCCTTATAAATGTATATATAGATCTATAAAATTCCGAACTCAAAGACTTTGTATATCTAAGGGAAAGAAGAATAATACTTCATGAATCTGTATCCATATATGATTGAATTGATGACTTATTTAAAGAAGAATCAAGATTTATTCTAACAGAATGAGTTTTGAGTAATCGGTAAGGTTATTCATTTGAGATCGAGCAATCACAGGTTTAAGTTCTAGAAACAACATTTTTATAAAAAATAAAAAGAAGATTACGTATAATTAATAACTTTCATCTGACCATCATCAAGTGAGGAGTCTTGTATATTAAGATTGCAACAAAATTAAAAGCAGTAACAATGAGAAAGAGAGTGAAAATTTACAGTCTTTTCCGTGTCTTACCAAAAAAACATGTAATTTGATAGTGCAAGCAACATACAAGAGGTTGCTCACCGTAAGAATAAAAAAAGATTAAAAGGCCCTGCTTTTCATTCATCAAGGAGTGAGTGATGAAGTTTTTAGCAGATTACAAGTGCAACCACGTTAAAATGGGCTTGGGATACTTTTGCAACAACGTACAGAGGTGCAAAAAAAGTCAAGAAGGTGAACTTCAAACCTTGAGATACTAATATGAAATTTTGCAAATGAATCATTTGAGACAGTGACTAATTTTGGAAGTCGTCTTTTTATTTTGACAAATCAAATGAACATATATAGATAGTAGTACATAGAACTAGTGGCGAAGCCAGAAATTTGTTTCGAGGGGGAGGGGGGGCAACTAAACAAATCTACCATGGGCATTGG
>JANIHZ010000008.1:10038833-10049166 GCA_027478365.1 Erythroxylum rufum
ATCTATTGTTATTTTTGTTGACATAAAAAGTCTTTATAATCGTGGTTTAAGCGGAAAGTATCGAAGGATTTTATTCAATATCTTTTTCCCTCTCCCATCATCCACCTGCCACCTTGATGTACTATAAATAGGAAACTCCTGAAGATCTTTACCTTCCTTCCAAAAAAGAACATAATTATACTTACAAGCATGAATTGAAATATATCCCAATCTAAGGTCCCTTAACAGTTTCTTTGCATCATAGTAAGATTTCGACAACTTGAATCCAATAAGTAATGCATCGTTTAGTAAGTCAATTAACATGTCAAAGGACTTGTTACTCCATTTATTATAAACCTTCAAATGCAACAACTTCACAACAAATGAAAGTTGTGAGAAATTAGAGCACCCCAAATATAATTGTTCTTGAGCAACTTTCAATAACTTCCTAAAATTATCTTATATAATACTACCAATTATGTTAGGCATTCCTAATTCATTCATAGTCTCCATATAATTCTGACAATCGTCTAACATCTCGTCAATCCCATCATCATTCAAATCACAATCATCTACATTATTATTGTAACTGTCATCATAATATGTACCACCACTTCTACTACAACTTGCTTCCTTACGTTCACCATGATAAAGCCATGGAGTGTAGAATTTATCTATGCCTCAAATTAGCAAATGATTAATCCAAGTGTTTGAGATCCTTTGCAAGGAATTGGAGGTCTGAGGACACAATCACATACCAAGCTCATGAAGTAAGCTTTACATTGTGAAATTCAAAGTAAGGAGTCGACTATTCGTGAAGACCTTGATGAGTTTCCAAGTTTGATCACTTTTTTACAATGTGAAGGAGTCAATACGTGTTAAGGAACCCACCTTTGGAGGCACAAATTTACGTGTTCACTAGGCCAATTCGCACATTAGATGTATTATAGGTTATTTAGTAGTGTTTAGTAAAAATATGTAATAGTTTAGCTGTTTTCTTATTCGTTTAGGAGTCCTTTTTAATTAAGACTTATTTCATATTTTATTTGATTTCTTTTCTTATTTGTGACTTCTATTTAATAGGGATTATGTTTTTTTTTTCAATCAGTTTATGACCAAAGTTAAAGGGAGATGTCCTTTCCTTTTTAGGATTCTAACCTAAATAAAAGGTTATATGGGTGTATAATATTCAGTAGATTGATAATTTTAATTTTGAGGTTTTTCTCATTTTTTGTGAGCGCTTCTTTTGGTTCTTTACCCAAGAACTAAATTTAATCTTATCAAGATAACTTATGGCGATAAAAAACCTTATAACTTCAATTTTAGTCAATAGGTTGGTTAAGGTCAAGTTCTTTCTTATTTTTCAATTTGATCTGAAGGTTCCAAATTCTATATTTGGTTTGGGTGTAAGTTCTTTATAGCTTAGGTTCTTATCAATTGGTTTTTAGAATAAGGTTTTCTTATTTAATTTCTTTTCATCTCTAATTGCTATTTTTTATTCCTCTTATGCGTAGCACTAATTTTGATTTGTTAAATTTCTCATTTTGTGATGCATCAATTCTTCAAGTAGACCTGATTTGCTTTCATATTTTTCTCATTAATTCATATTGCACCAGGTTATGCCTTTTGCTCTATGAATTTTGAGTATTTAGACCTAATTATGTACCTTTATGGGTGACTAATAATTTAAATCGTAATTGAGTTGTAAATTACACTCAATTATTTTTTTACTTTAAATATGATTTGCGCCAATAAAAAAGCAAAAAAAAAAAGAGAGAAAAGAAAGAAAAGAACAAAAGAAAAAAAAGTGTTCATTCAACAATATTATTTACCAATCTTTGTTTTGCTAAGTTTTGGTTATTCCTAAAGTACTCTTGATTGATTTATTAGTTGACTCATTATTTATTCCTTTTTTTACTCATGTTAGACTTTTGCTACCATTGATTTACTACTTATTCCTCATTTTCTCTTGTTTGATCTTTGGTATCGTTGAACATTCTTGCTGATTTTCCTTCCATTTGATTGTTGCTAATTGTTTCAAAAGGATCACCGATCAAATTCTTGCTAAAGATTTTATATGTGAAAATTGAGTGGTAAAAAGTAAGAGGGTGAGAACATCAACATAAAAAGGCTAAATTTAGTGAAACATGAGTTGTTAAAGAATTTTGAGTTTAAACATGTAAGGGAGCGTGTGAGGAAAAATCATTTTTTATTTATAAAAAATTTTCTACATGTTTTTAAAAACATAAGTGATGGTGGAAATAATGTTGACATTGATCATAAGTTGTTTAAGGAGGTTGTCTAAGATCAATTTACGGAATTGAACACCATGTTGAATAGTATATAATCATTGATCCAATCTAAATCCTTTAGGAGACATTTGATTGAGAAAAAGAAAGAGGAGAATTCTAATTATAAGGAGAGAAGTTCTAGCAGGAAAAAAGGGGTTGTATTGAAGAAAGATAACAACTTGGGTAGTATTAAGATTAAAATTGCTATCTTTCAAGGTAAAAATGATCCTAAATTGTACTTAGAGTAGGAGAGAAAGGTAGAAAAAGTGTTTGGTTGTCATAATTTTTTTTATAAAAAGAAGGCTAAACTTATAGTGGATGCGTTCATGGATTATGCTAGTATCTTATGGGATCTATTTTGATTAGTGGGCATAGGAATGGTAAGAGGTCTATTCAATTATAGGAGGAGATGAAGTTAGTGATGAGAAAGAGGGTTGTACTTAGTCATTACTATAGGGACTTTCACTGAAAGTTGTAAGGGTTAACATAAAGTTCATAAGTGTAGAGGATTACTACAAGAAAATGGAGAAAACTATGATTAGCAAGGTATAAACGAGGATTATGAGGTAATTATGGCTAGATTTTTTAGAGGATTGAATATAGAAAAAGCTTATATGGTTAAATTACAACATTACGTGGAGATGGGGGAGTTATCTCGTAAGGCTATCAAGGTGGAAAGGCAATTAAAGTTTGAGATCAAGGCTGACCAACTTCTAACTCTTTACAGAAGTCAAATTAGAGGGATAACAAGGTTGCCACTAAACCAAAGGAAGTTATGAAGTCCAGGATTCATTTTTTTCTTCTTTTAAAGGTAAAACTGAATCTAAATCATCTTCTAATTCTCGTAATAACAAATGTTCTAAATGTCAGGGATTTGGGCATTTTACTTATCAATGTCCAAAAAAAAGGACTTTGATTGTGTTGGATAATTATAATGTTGATAATGCTAATTTAAGTGATGATGAGTTACAACAGATGCCCTTATTAGAGATTTGTAGTGATTTTGATATTGAAGAGCCTGGACATGGTGATATACTTATTACAAGGCATGTACTTAAGCATTTAGCCAAAGGGAGATGATGATGAAGAACAAGGTAAGCACGTCTTTCACACTCAGTGTCAAGTGAATAATAAGGTATGTAACATGATTATTGATAGTGGTAGCAGCACCAATGATGCCTAGTACTTTGTTGGTTGAGAAATTGAAATTGCCTATAATGAAGCATCCTAAACTGTATAAGTTGCAATGTAGAATGATTACTGAAAAGTTAAGGTGACAAAGCATGTGTTAGTGGTGTTTTCAATTGACAACTACAAGGATGAGATGCTTTGTGATGTAGTAATAATGCACAATGGTCATATACTCTTGGGCCATCTATGGTAGTTTGATAGGAAGGTTGCTCGTGATGGCTATTAAAATAAATATACTCTTGTCGTGAATAATTGAATTGTTGTATTAACACCTCTCAAACCATTAGAAGTATACGAGGATCAAATTGGGATAGTTACTGGGCGTAAGTTGAGAGCACAACAAGTGAGTGAACAAAACAAAGAGGAGTGATAATAAGAGTAATTATGAGCAAAAGAGTGGAAAAGCAAACAATTGAGTAATGAGGGGACCATTTATGATTGTGGGACATAAGATATAATGAAAAATAAGTCATTGCCTTGACTAAAGAAAGTGAGATTAAGAGTGCTATGTCAGCGATGCAACAACCACTTGTACAAGGTTGTTTAATTTTCAACAAACAATCTTAACCCTTCTTTGCCTATTGTCATTGTTTCTTTGTTATAGGAAATTGCATATCTGTTTTCTAAGGAATTATCACATGGTTTACTGCCTTTAAGAAGAATTAAACTCCAAATTGACTTTGTTCCAAATTCTTAATAGGCCGGCCTATAAAACTAAGTCTATGGAAATCCAAAGGCAAGTTCATGAATTGGTCCAAAAAGGGTTCATGAGGGAGAGTCTTAGCTCATGTTTAGTTCCTGTGATTTTGGTGTCCAAGAGGGATGGAACGTGATGTTTTTGCGTAGAGCCTCACCTCTTTCTTTTATAGTTAATTGAATAGAGATTATAAGAAAGTAAAAGTAATTTTTGAATATATTATATTCTCAACTACAGTGTGCCAATATTTTAAATATTTAAGATATGTCAAATTAATTTTTACAAAATGTTAAGACACAGTATACTACTAAAAAAGAAATTTAAGTTCAATTCAATTGGAAACAGTTGACAGAATTTAATTTGATTTAAATATCACATCAAATTTATATGAATATTACACTTCAATTTCATTTTAATTAAAGAAGTTAATATTATAGTTTAGTCTAAATCCCTTAATAATCGTTTTAATTTACTTAAAACAATATCACATGTGATATGCTGGATTAGAAAGGAAATTGGATCGTAGTTGTCAATATACCTTTACTTTTTTATGGCATATGGCAATCTCCCCTCTTTATTCCCCTAAAGTAAGAAATCACAAGCGTGCTCCTTCCATGCACTCCAACATCAGCCATTCGCCAAAAGTTCATTTTAGTGAAAAACAATTTAGTGGCAAAGAATATAGTCAATTACTGTAAATAAACACTACATTTTTCGCCTTATTTTAAAAATCAGTGACGAGATAAAATCCAGAGGTAAACAAGACATGATTTTACATAAACCAAAACCCAAATTGTGCGGCAAACGGCAAACTGTACAAATATTCCCATTGAGTAGCAACAGACATGAGAGGCAAACAATTTCCTCCATTTGGAATTAAAATATCATCGATCTATACTATTTTAATCCATGAATCTTAGCCATGGAAACCCAGTCTTGTTGGCTGTGTCAACTTCTTTTGAGCAAGACCACGTCGTGGTTAGGCCACCGGGACACCCTGTTGCGCCGTCGTCGTCGTCGGTTGCCGACCTTTTTGGACACATAAAAAAGTTCCTTGATCCCAACACCGCTAGTTTCTGCTCCCTATCCAAACCTGTCAAAACCGCAAGTTCAACTCTCCATCAATTCACCACCTCACACGCGTCATTAACGCATCGCACGTACAAAGAAGAGAAATAATAATAGAAAAGAAAAACAGATATAAACAAAATTTATCTTACTTTCCAAACTGAACTGCGAGTAATGGAGGTCGAATCTAGAAGCATCCATTGGAAGAATCGGCCGGCGACGTTCCTTGGTGTGCTGCTGAATAGCAGCCGCGATCAGGTCGCCTGCCGTCGACTCCAGAGATATCAGCACCTGCAACGCACCAACGCTACCTTGGATCGTCACATTGAGTAGCAACTTCGTCAACTTCGGCTTCGCCTCAAGAAGACATCCGGCGTTGAAAATATTCACGTCGTGTAAGTTCGGTGCAGTCTTTGGCCGTCGCATCCTCGACTGCGGCATGTCCATCGGTATTCCTCCGTGAAACGACGACGATATCTGCGTCAACCGGTTCTTTCTACTATTTTCCGATTTCTCCGGTTCGTGTCCTCTACGGTTACTCTTTGGAGTCGGCATAGTATTTTATGTATCTGATGAGAAAACAAATCTGTAAAAGTAGTGTTTGCTGTCGATGGTTACCTCAAACGGCGGTAGCGGAAGAATCGGAAGCGAGGGAAACCAAGAGCTTGGGAGCAACTGTAGCTCTCAGTTCCCGGCAAACCGGCAGCGACCATAGGAAGAATGGCAATATTGTGAATTTTCAAAATATCGAAGGCAGAAGAAGCCTAATATTTAGAACTAGTGATGCGGTTATGGAATGCCTGTGGATTTATAAAGAGAAGGCATTCCCGCATCGGCTTTACTGGCTAGAGCCGGTTGCTTGGTAAGGAACCGTCTGGTTTGAATCGAACTTCTTTTTGTCTTTTAATGTTAGACCGGCGAAGTGGACTCTGAGTTACCGGCTATTGGCAGTGGTTTAAAGAACTTGAGATATTTGCCTGGGACTTTGTGGTTTTAACTGCGACGCGTTACAGCAGTGGAATATAATGAGGTGGAGAAATCTGCTGTTGCCTGTTAGGATAGCTGTGACCGACACGTGGAGAATGGTTATCGAACGGTATGAGGTGTCTTAACCAGGGAGGCGTCATGTAGACAATTATTGCCTAAGAATGGCGGCTACATTGCAAGGTAAGGTCCGATATGAACATGGTTGATGACTGGAGTAAGGACATTTCCAGAGAAGTCGTTTGTCTGTAAGGTTCTGTTGGATAAAAAGGCCGACCATGCCATGCCAGGTGGATGAACGAAGGATTTCTTAATGAATCATGTTTTTACTATTACGACAAGCCACAGGTAAAATTGATGTTATTCATGGGTATAATTAATATACTATAATTGCAATGCGGGAACAAATTTAACAACATTCAATATAAACATGACTTTATAAATATCACGAGATAAGGATATAACTTTATGGATGGATCTAGTTTTATCAACTGTGTTTCGTGCGAAAGGCATGTGGATTTGGTTTTTTATCTGGAAATTGTTCCAATAGAGAGGGAACAAGAGTGACAAGACCGTATTGCGTCTCAACTCTGAAAACAGGTTTCGTTGGTCAAATTAAATAAATCATTGTACTAAGTTTTACTAATGCTAAATTTGTTAATCAAATGACCAATTCATAGTTAAACATTGCGCTAAACTTTGTGTTTATATATCACCGCCTAAATTTAGTTTTGTTAAAACTGGAATCGCTTTATAAATGCTTCTACTATTTTCCACTTTATGGAGGTAGTGTCAGAAATTCGACAATTTCACTTAAATGTCGAGCCTTTTTGACCACATAATGGATTTGCATATCCCAACATTTTCTAGTGGTCACTTCATATGGATTCTTTTTGTATTTTACACTAGATTTGTTAAATGATGCATCTACAAATTAGTTTGTGTAGTTGTACAGGGACGATGATAATTATTCTCTTATATAAAAACCTTTAGCCATTGCTTTGTCTATTCGTAACAATAAGCTATGATTTTCCACATGAACTTGGCAATATGAGTCCTTGTTAGGTGCAACTGTTACTCGAAAACGTACCGGTGCAGGTGAGTCTAGTACCCGAGAAGATGCATGGCAAGTAGTAATAGCTCTATGAGCCCAATATGGAGTCTTAACTAGTCCTAGTAGTCACCTATGAAGACTCTGGTTACGGTTGCGTAGCAACTCCGATGAAGAACTGTAAACGAAACTCAGAGACTATGGTTTGGTCGTTAAGTAGGTTCAAATTTATCAGTTTGAACTTCCAATTAGAGAGGATCGAGAAGCAGATAACTGTCAAAAGCAGGTAATTCTCCTAGTGTATTAGAATAGAAACATACATTTTTTATGTTAAAATTTCAATTAAAAATTTTACCGAAACAGCGGAACTTGCAAGTAACTTCATTTTAAATACATTATATATTAGTTTTAATAAAAAAAATTGATAGAAAAATAATTTAAAATTTTATATATTCATTTATCAAAATATGATTAAATTAATACTTTAGTTTCAAGACGAAAGAACAAAATTTCTAAGTTTCTTCGAGCAGCGGATGATACGTTTACATTAATACCACTTGAGGTACTCTCATGGTGGCATATTTCATTACTTTCTTTTCAGCCTCAAGATCCCCGTACCATTTTCCTTTCATTTCCTCACAGAATTATAACGCTGTGCAAGGTTACATCCGTTGGGACTCTACAGCCTTTTGGAATATTCAAGGAACTACTTATGTACTTTCCCATAATTTCTGGATTCTGCTTTTGTTTGGTTCTTGGTTAGTGTATCTTGTCAAACTTACCTTTTGAGTGACAAATTTGAACGCATTTTCAATTGTTGTGACTCTTTTAAAATATTCAAAAAAATCGGTTGCTCTCTAAGTGCACTTGTCAGCGAGCATATTGTGTTTTAGACAAATTTGAACTCATTTTCAATTGCTGTGATGACTTTTAAGATATTAAAAAAAAGTCGGTCGCTCTTTAAGTGCACTTGTCAGCGAGCATATTGTGTGTTATTAGGAAGTTGTGCCTACTAGTCAAAACTTAGATGTACATAGACAATTAGGAAACCTCCATCGTAGGCTTAAATCAGTTTTCCTTTCATGTCTCTCGTTTGTATAAAGTAGGTGCGAATTGACAAATAATGGAGGGAATGAGATTGAGATGGAAATGGAGCCTCAAACCTAAGAAAGAAAAGTAATAGCAAACCAAAGCTTGACAAGGAAAATGCAAACAAGCATCAAATAGCTTGTTGTCAATAATGGGATTTGTTCGGAAGCATTAGAATAGAGAACTATGAAAGATATTTTTCTATAAAGTTGGACAGTAATTAATTGTATTTTGTCAATTTTCAATAACTTATAGGTTAAGTTAAATAATTTGATCCGGATAAAGATAATAAAATGGACCGGACCTATATCAAGCTTTTAATAGGAAAGCTCAATATGGAAGCTATATAAAGAAGTTAAAGTCTCCTGCAATTGCTCATATAATTAATGAGCATTCCAATTCTTTGATCTGTAGAAAGACGTTGACCACGTGCTGATGAGAAGATCTTGTGAAGTCTCGGTGAATTCGAGCTTGTTAAGGCCTCAGAAAGCTCCTTCAAACGTGTGATGGAATCAAAAATCAGGTGTTCCCGCATTTCTTCGTTTATTTCCCTTTCACGTTTGATCTGAAACACGTATTAAGGCTCATATTATGTGTTGCACGTAGTATCAAAACGATTACATGATCGGGTGGTTAAAAAAAAAATCGATTTTTATCCATAAGAGTTTTGGAGGTTTTTGATATGTTTTTCAGTTTTTTTCACACGTATGGATGCGTGAAAGTGGGTTACATATGGTTAACTATGAAAAATTGGTCGGAAACAAGTCATGGGGTCAGAAAAACTAGCCTGAAACTCACCAAAAATTACCTTTCGTTATAGGGAAGAGAGAACATCAGGCGCATGTACCACACGCGCTTGATGCCGCTACAATACAACCTCTAAGATGGTTTAGCAGGTGTATGCATTGCAGGCGCCAGCCAAATGGTGACATGTGGATTGCCACTTTCAAAACGCATGTGACACGCTCGAAATCCCAATGGCAGCGTCGTGACAAGTGTGTGCATTACACACTCCTGCCACGTGTCCAGAAGCATAGCGTGTAGGGTGAGGATGCATGTCCAATGCGTGTTATGCACACGCCATACAGGACGGGCGAGTCTACCCGTAAAGCACGTGTGTCACATGCGTTGCACAATGGTTCAGTGCATCGGTGCACATGCACGCACCACTGCATTTAGATGCGCGTTAGGCGTGGAAGCGTGCAGTGCAAGCGCCTAGCCATCACGCGCACCTCTAACATCACAGAGTCGCCACATTGAGTTTAACGCACAGTGAAATACTAACGTCAATGCTACAGTGACTGTCGACGTCATGGATCTGTTCTCCATGAGGTATACTAGAAAAGGAGGAGTAAGGGAATACATTATAAGAATGGTCTACCTTCAAAGTAAGTTGAAGGCACTGGATGTTCCAACTCCTGATACATTGATAGTGCACCAAGCTCTTAATACTCTCCCGCATGAGTTTAGTATGCTGGTTACTTCATACATTTCTCATGATGAGGCTTGGGATATCAATTCTTTGATTTCCCGATGTGTTGCAGCAAAGGAGAAGCTAATAAGCACTCCTCATACAACCTTGTATGCAACCAAAGGTAAGGGAAAAGCTAAGTTCCAAAAGTTTAAGGGTAAGAAATCCAAACCCTCTCTGCATATACAGATTGATCAATCTAACATTGCAAAGGGTCCACAATACTTAAAGAATATGAGGTGCTTCTTTTGCAATAAGAAGGGCATATGAAATTCGATTGCCAGAGGTATCATGTTTGGAAAGTCAAACAAGACCTGTCAAGCAACTCCTCAGCTTATATGATTCATGAATCTAATTTAGCTATAGTCACGTCCAATTCTTGGTGGCTAGATAGTGGAGGATCTAATCATGTTGCTTTCATAATGCAAGGGTTCATGTTGGACCCCGAATTTTTGATTGGACGTTAGAATTTTTAAATGAGGAATTGGCAGAGTTGTGTTACATGTTTTACA